>QMIH01001535.1:65336-86503 GCA_003987875.1 Clarias batrachus | reverse complement strand
TTTTATTTTTTTATTTTTTAATTTTTAATTTTTTTTTTTTTTTTACAAATTATAAAAAATATATTCATAATATGACTGTGACTATGCTCAGGTCTGAGAGAAATGTACATTAATGTAAAAACACAAGTGTCTCTAATTCATAGTTTAGAGGCAATACCAGAAACTGTTCGACTAATTAAGCAGATGATCAACATCTATCCGTCCATTGTCTATACCACTCATTCTGTCATGGACGCCTGGAGGATATTCCAGGGATCAAGGGGGGGTATACACTGGGTGGAGTGATAACCCATCGCAGGGCAAAAGCACATACTGTACACACATACCCAATCACACACTACAGGCAATATGAGAACAATTCGTTCTTTTATTAGCTGCAACATTCTTCATGTTGGGATAAACCAGACACACCTGTTCTCCGCTCCCTCCACTGGCTCCCAATGCCTTTTACAATTGTTTTAAGACCGTCATTATTATTATTTGGACCTGCGCCAACTTATTTGACCAATCATTTGACTCTTCAGAATTGATCACTGATTTGACTTGTTTTGATTTGATGTCTTTTGGACTGTGAAAGCGTACCAAAGTATGCAGAGAAAACTCACCAATCATGGAGAAAATGCACTTACCTCCTCTGGTAAATCTGCAGAAAGCTCATCATCAAGTTCCCTTTAAAAACAGAAAGTGTCTTTTCATGTTTTTTTCCCACACTGTTTATAAGAGAAATAATTGTTCTTCTTTGCAAATATTGTACCTTACACAATTTACACAAGATGTGTGTTATTATTTAAGCTCTAAAAATACAGTAAGCTCTCAAACATGTTAGAGCTCCTGAGTTTAACACATTCTGTTAACTACTGAATTCAAGTGCTTCAATCTGGCCCCTTATCCCCAGTTAATGCTTCAGCATACCAAGATATCTTGGACAATTCTATCCTTCAAACTTTGTGCCAACAGTTTGGGGAAGACCCTTTTCTATTCCAACATGACTGTGCCCCAGTGCACAAAGCAACGACTATAAACACATGGTTTGATTTGTTTGGTGTAGAAGAACTTGACTGGCCCTAACACGGAGCCCTGTGACATCAATCCTATCAAGCACCTTCAGGATGAACTGGAACGGAGTGTGCGAACCAGACCTTCTCGTCCAACATCAGTGCCTGACCTTATAAATGCCCTACAGAATGAATGGGCCAAAAAACCCACAGAAACACTCTTGTGGACAGCCTTCCAAGAAGAGTAGAAGCTGTTATAGCTGCAAAAGGGGGACCAACTCCATATAAAAGTGTATGTATTTAGATTATTCTCATTGCAGGTCAGGCCAAATATGTTACAGTAACTGCAACCTTTTATCTAAAATATATTAATTATTTTGTCAGTTTTAAATAGCTCATTTAATTCAATTGCAACCGTACTTTCAATTCCAATATTGTCAAACAGGGCGATTTCATATTAATGACTTAAAGGAAAGCAATCGAAAACAAATCAATAATTGAAGACAAATAAGCCTAGCCTTTTAATTACTATGAAATAAAAAACATCCTATATAAAAGCAGTGTCAGTGTGTGTCTGTGTCTTTTGTGGGTAACTTTACTTTAATACACTAAATGAGGCCCATAGTCACGGTCATCACCCGACTCCCCTCCATGTTCCTCAATAAATACTGTGTTAATAGAAGCACATATTTTCAATACAGCAGAAACGAAATCTTTAATCACTCACTCTGAATCTGTGGCTTTTTCCGAGAAAACCCTCAACACAAAATCTCCCTCCTTGTGTGGTTCGAAAGTGGAAGGAACAATGATGTACTCCCCCGCAGGCAGACAGAAGCGTGAGCTCACCTCCCGAAGGTTTATGAAGAGCTCGGAGCGAGCGCTGGATGTGTGCTTGAGGAAGAAGTCACGCTTCAGATGCACACCTGTGCTGCCCAGAAACTGACAAAGACAGACAGATCTCTCTGAGAATTATTCCGTTTTCTCATGCGAATGAATTCATTATTCATTTTTCAACATGCTAGAGCAAAGCTTAAACCAGAGATTTGCACCAGAAAAGAACAGGCACTGACCTGACGGCATTTGGAATAGCTCATGGATTACTTAAGATCAGACATAATTTTATTATTGTTAGATGCGGCTCAAACTCCTACCTCTTTGGGAACCTGGAAATGATTTAAAAGTAAAAAAAAAATGAGTAAGATAAGAACTAAAAAAGCACACAAAACTCAAGATCATTCCTGAATCTATTTATCTAATCTTCAGGGAAACCAGCACCGATGTACAAGGTGGGTGAAAAGTAACTAGGCATTGGTAATAAAGTCCATATTACTAATAGAAATTTACTGAACCAAATTGGTTTTTATTACATAGGAAAATGAAAGCAAATTTTGCTGTCGTGGCCGGTGCCGTCAACCAGTTTCCTTCTGATGGAAGTTGATTGGGATATTGCTGAGAGCCTCCTGAATCCATACCTCCAAGTGCTCCAGTGTGCAAGGCCTTGTCAGGTACACCTCCTCTCACAAGTGAGATCTGGCGTTCTTGGAGGCCATTCAAAGGGACTGTATCATCCCAATCAACGTCCTGGAAAATTCTGGTCTAACCACACATGCACAGTAAGAGCAAAATGGGGTGGGACTGTTTTCATTGATACTACAAATTCTATGGCCATTAAATATTGCCTGGTTAAGATCACTCACCCTGTGCTACAGTACATCTGCATATACAGTACAGGATTAAACCAAAGACTGGAAAACTGTTGGGAAGCAACACTACATAATGCTGTACCATGCCAACATGCCGGACTATCAGAGATAGAAATGTACAATTACAGACACTAGAACAGGGGTCTCAAACTCAGTTCCTGGAGGGCCGCAGCCCTACAGAGTTTTGTTCCAACCATAATTAAAAACACCTGATCCAACTAAACAAGTCATTAAGGCTTATTTGAAAACTACATAGTATGTATGTTGGAGCAGGGTTGGAACAAAACTCTGTAGGGCTGCGGCCCTCCAGGAACTGAGTTTGAGACCCCTGCACTAGAACATCTACTGTATATTTGTTCATTCATTTACTGAGCTTCAAAGGGTTTGGGCTAGACTGTACATAAAGTGTTGCTTTTCCTTACAAGAAATTCCTTATGTTTCTGGACCAGAGCATATCACATCACATCATAAGTGTAATATAGTGTTGTGCTTGTTTCTAATAAAAGTAATATATTACTTTTACTTATTTCTTTTCTATAACAGTAATACGTATGTTAATATATAAACTATTACTTGTTACTATCAAAAGTAATGCATAACTGTTGCATCACTTTTAAATAGGTATAGTTCGTCACATGCTACTGTATATTGAGATTTACTCACACAAGTAAGCCCATGAAAATGAGTCAAGATCTCAAGATGCCTCTGTAAATTTTGGTGAACTGTTTGCCAAAGGTCCATAGATCTAGTTTGTCATCGGACATACTGTAGCTTCCGTCATTCGTAATCAGTTTTAAGAATTCTGTTTACATGGATCTTTCAAAGGAACTTCGAATTTCCACTTATACAGTAATTAGTCATTACAAAATACGAGCGTGAATGAAAGTGGAAAAAAAATATATAATTGCGCACGTCGCATGTGACGACATCATCATAGAGTAAATCTAACATGCATAGATATCTTGATATTATGGTTAGAATCATGGTATTGTAGAGTTACTTTCCTTTGATCATTTCAGTATGTAAAACAGTCGGTTTTCATCAATTTGTGCTTGGAGCGTCAAAACGCACAGATGCTAGACGCACGATTCAAGGAAAAGTACTGCACATTTGTGTTACTAATTGATAAAAATATATAGTATAGCTATTACTGTTATAATTGCATTACTATATTAAAAAGGAACAATCAAAAGTAATATATTAAGTTAACATTTTACTTTTATAAGACGTTACATCCGTCACAGAGTATAAATAGGCCTAGTCTTCATTTGTAATTTAATCCTACTGTAACCAGGAACATATTGTTATACTTAATAGAGTAGACTTTCCTCCATCAATACCAGAGGAAACAATTTGTAAAAAGAACGCAGACCGGTCTTGACTCCAAATGGACTTAAAAAATCAGTAAAAAAACAAAAACAAAACTGTGGCACTCTGGCACTAAGCATCATTCTTTTAGCTTTTTAACGTTATATTACAATATCCATATAATATCCAAAATGAGCTTCTTACCTCATAAATGGCATATCCAATCGTTTCCATGTCTTTGCCCTCTCGTCGTAGCAGCCGCCGATCCTTTTGCATGAGTGCCACCAGAAAACTGCAGCCATCTTGACCTTCAGTGTCTGGGTCCTTAAGTACGATTTTGTACTGGGGGTTGATCCAAAAAGTTGCTGCATGCATAATAAAATACTACTAATAAATAATAAAAAAAAAAGATCTGGAATCCATATATAACAAGTAAGTATAATGTGGTTAAAGAATGCAGATAAACTAAATGAAGCGTTAGTACATGGGTAGTTCCTGCAGCCTCCAGCCGTGCTGCCTCTCCGCCACTCTCCTGGGTACAAGGACGAATTCCACTTCTTCAGCTCCCTGCTGTGTAGCGCATCTGCTGTCAGATTACAGATCTCCAATCTGCTGAACTCCCTCATAAAATCATTAAATGACATCCTGTTGTGAGGGGAAAGGAAGAGAAATTATGTGAATAGAAATAATAAAGTATGAAAAAGCCACTTTGTTTTTTATATATATATAACATTTTGAAACATTATTCTCACAGCGTGGCTTTCTCCTTTATATACTGTATTAACAGCTAATTCGCTGGGACGTGCATGGACTATCTGCATTATGTAATACTAATTATCTAATACTAAAACAGATTAAGTGTGTTGTTAATATAGCAACTGTAAGGACATATTTAGGAGCCTCCGCTGTCTCTGCTTTTTAACAGTCAGTTAATTTCCCTCTCTGGGAAGGTGTTCAGGTCTTCTTAGGTTTCTCACTAATACGACAAGCTGCATTTTTTTCTTAATAAATTCAACAAAGAGAAAAAAAGACAGGAAAATACAGAAATAACTTACAGTGCGTTGCAAAAGTATGCACACCCCTTGAACTTTTCCACATTTTGATACAACTACAAATGTAAATGTATTTCATTGGGATTTTATGTGATAAACCAGCACAAAGTGGCGCATTATTGTGAAGTGGAAGGAAAATTATAAAAACAATTATTAAAGAAACAATTACAAATAAAAATATGAAAAATGCGCCCCCTTCACTCTTATACCCCTACCTGAAATCCAGCAGAACCAATAGCCTTTAAAAGTCACCTAATTAGCAAATAGAGTCCAGCTGTGTGAAATTTAATCTCAGTATAAATGCAGCTCAGATGTTTGTTAGAGAACATTACAGCATAATTAAAGCATTACAGACAGAACACACCAGACAGGTCAGGAATGAGGTTGGAAGGAAGGAGAAGTTTAAAGCAAGGTTAGGTTATAAAAAAATATCCGCAGCTTTGTACATCTCTTGGAGCACTGTTTAATCCATTATCTGAAAATGGAATGAATATGGCACGACTGCAAACCTACCAAGACATGGGTGTCTACCTTAACTGACATTAATCAGAGAAGCAGCCAAGAGGCCCATTGTAACTCTGGAGGAGCTGCACAGATCCACAGCTCAGGTTTGAGAATCTGTGCACAGGACAACTATTAGCTGTGCACTCCACAAAAGAAGGCCATGAATTGTTCCGTTTGCAGTTTGTGACCGCCATCTAGAACAGCAAATTGGAATTCTTATGGCTTTCTTTCAATAGTTTGTGGTTGTAATGTGGAAAAGCTCAAGGGGTATGAATACATTTGCAAGGCTCTGTATAGCCACTATAATGGTATATACTGTACAATACACTGATCAACCATAACAATAATACCCTAAAACATTAAGCCAAATATTGTGTTGGTTCCCTTTGTGCCACCAAAACATCTCATGCCTCCACAAGACCTCTGAAGGTCTAGTCTGGTGTCTGGCACCAGGATGTTTCAAGGTTGAGCCTCCATGGATAATGCCTGGCGCATTCCATGGATACTCAGTTGGATTGAGATCTGGGGAATTCTAGGGCAGATCAACAAACTTGAACTCTTTGACTGCTAAACCGCTTACACAGCAATCTGTGATGCGGTTAGTGTTCTGATACCCCCCTGTTGCTGCATTGGCTTTTCTGTTGGACTGAACCGGACGTGCTGGCCTTTGGTCTCTACAGGAATAGATAAGACTTGGGTGCCCATTACATTGTTACCAGTTTTCTGTTATATAATTGATAATCACTATTAAAGTGATGTGGTGTTGTATGTATGGTTGATCAGTGTATAATTTATGTGATAACATGAACTGACTTGTCTTTCTTTTTCTTTTCCTGTGATAACATTGCCTGTCATATTTTATTCCCTACCTAGTAATTTAACATTTTTCTAAGAGTGTAATGGTGGGTGAAATAAGTATAAATGCCACCAAGAGCAGCTATTTGTTCGTCAAATCGACAATGCATTCATTTATTATAGCATTGTTAAAAACCGATACTGCACCAGAACTCCCCATCTTCACGGCAGTTATGCAGACGTGCCCTTACGGAAGGGTCAATCCCATTCCACTCCTTGGAACTAAATGAGACAAAGAATTAATGACATTTTCTCTTGCTTCAGATTTTGCAAAAAAAAAAAAAAGAAGAAGAAATATTTCTTTGCCCTTTATGGATCATTATGTATTCACTTATTCTGCAATCTCACTTATCACTCCAGGCTCCAGTCCATTCCACCTCTCCCCAGGGGTTCCTGATGCGAAGCAACTTTACAAGGTTTCCTTTAAATTCCACCTACCCAAAAGGAGTTCAGAGTTAAGTCACCAATACAAATTGTTTATTCTAGCCAACAAGTTCCTTACTCACCTCCTCCACTCCTGTAACAGAATAAGCATGGCCTTTCACCAGCTTTTTGAAGGTGACTGCCTCCATGTCAAAGAATCCTGTGACCTAAAAGTAGGAATGCCTTTAAAAATCTTATGTGTACTCTTCATGTAAATTAATGCATATACACTACAATACTGTATATACTCACATCTATAGAGCAGCCCATTAGCGATCCTCTTTCTACAGCTCTTCGGATGATGCTGAAGAGGTTGGCTGGAGCTTTCTTTAGTTCATACATTTCCGTAACACCACCGGTAAAATCCTCAAACCCCTCAGAGGTGCAGCCTCCAGAGAGCGCCTCGTAACATCCATTTAATCTGTCACGCACATGCACAAATTTATTATACACACAGTCCACTGTGATTGGAAGACTTTTACACCTGGTCATTCATGCAATTATATAATTAGCAGGCTAACCGAAAATTAGGGACAATTTAGGCAATTTCTGCGAGCCTGGGTTTGGTGTAGATTCACATTTCTGCTTTGGGGCAACATGGGTCTTGAGCTAAAACAACTGAAGCATTAATGTGCTCTGCGTTCTGCCATGCTTTTCTGCTCACCATGGTTGTAAATGGTGGGTTCTGAGGCTACAGTAGTAAAGGTTAAGATTATGCCAAACCCATCTTACTTGGCATATGCCTTCTCTACTAGTGCACTCCAGAACTCCGCCCCTTCCGCTGAGTGGACAAACAGAAGCTTCCCATCTCTCACCGGCAACCGGTCATCAATCACTACGTCCACCCATTCCCCAAACTGCCAAAACTGCAACAAAGAAGTGAAAAACCTCTGAAGCAGTATATATAGTATATAGTATACCAATATAGTATTGGGTCGATCAGAAAACTTAAGACTAATATTAAGTTGACATTTTAATGACAGGTCTAAAATTGATAAATCGCATACTAACAAGGTTAGTATAAAAGGTATAGGGCATACAACATATCATATCATTTTAACATGTTATTATTTTGAAATATATGACCATGTTTGTCCCTAATGGCTTCCCATAATCGCAGTGCAGTTATCCGGCCATGTGTAATAATGGCACGTTTGGGGCGGATAATAAAATGACTGAGAAAACATCACCAGGTGTGCTGATTGGTTTGGATAAAACCAAAGTTGTGTGCTTGAGCTACCTTCAAGGAGACCTATTTTTACATTAGATGTAAGCAGTGGGAGTGGTGGCTCAGGCACCTAAGACTCTACAGTAGGCTGTTGATCTGAGGATCTGAGTTCAAGGCAATTTTTCACAGTGACATCACAGCTTGCATGTGACTGCAGGGTTTGTAGTTCCAGTAAAATGTCAGACAAGATGATTTCTACAAACAGCTAACAATATAACATTAGCAATGCAACATTACTCTCTAATTCAAAAGTCATAGCCTTAAGCATTAAGCACACTGTAGCAGACCATCATAGGAAACGGTTAACTGATCCTTACATGATTGGCTTTGGAACAAGTCCCATTGAACAATCCATGCAGTTTACTTCAGATGACTGAGCCTATTCATACACGGACTCATGTATGTTGTTGAAATTTGACAAGAGGGAGCGAGCTCTGCCCTGCCCTGGTGAGTTGTAGGCAATTGGGTATCTGTTTTCCCCATAAATACTCCCTGTAAATATAGCAGTGAGGGAGTTGAATTGCTGTATATGCAAGTCTGTCTGCTGAATGCTGCTCTGGGGGATGGGAAGGAAAAGACCATGCGGGAAAACAAGATTTTAGCCCTGATATTAGCAGATAATAGCATCTTCAGATTAGTAAAAGAGATCGTGTTGACATTGTCATGATGACATGATACCTGGAAGTGAAATATTCCAGCATATTGCTGATGGAAGCTCTGGCCATGAGGTACCACACGGCGCAGCAGTGGCTCGTTCAGAGTTAGACATGCGATGGCTGCCAGCAGCCAACAGTCCCCTGGGTCAAAAAGTATCAATTAGCAACATACAAAAATATTATAATAATTTTACCTCGTTTTCCACCAAGTCCCCAGCAAGCTATCCCCTACAGCTACCAACCAAGAGGGGTCAAGGCTAACACATCCATCCTGCTTCTGAGACATACACAGTAAAGCTTGCCAACTGCACCTTTTCGAAGAACTTCTGCTCATGGTCAAGTCACAGAGCAGAGTAACACATTTGGAGAAATCTCTCTTTTTTGTATATATTGTATGAGGTCACAAATGCCTATGATTTACAGTACTAGAGTGATTACGATTGACAGGTAGGAGAATATGGTAGCCCTCCAACCCAGAGACAGGGGCGAACCTTGCTCTGGAGGATCAGGATAACACTTTCATTCAGACTCAGTCAGGAGTCAAAAGAAATTATTTTAATATTGTTACAAAATAGATAAAGTTACTTTCTTAATATTTTTGGCCCAGAAATTAGCTCCACTGCCATACAGCTGCTCAGCTTTGATCATTTTTATTAAAAGGAAACTTACTGTACATATCAGAGTTTCAACAAAAGAATTATTGTTACTGTACATGAGCTGGAAAAATCAGTTTGCAGTACACCTTACAGACAGCAGAGTGCTCTATAAATGACACCATCCGTCCGTCCATCCATCCATCCATCCATCCATCCATCCATCCATCCATCCATCCATCCATCCATCCATCCATTTAGTCCAACTAGGGACTGTGGAGGCCAATGGTGACCATTGTATCTATCCCCATTTTTAAAACCTTAGTAGGACCTCTGTTCAACATTCACACACTGCAAGCAATTTGGGAATGCCAGTTAGCCTAATCCTTTTGACTGTGGGAGGAAACCGGAGAACACAGAGGAAACCTACCAAGTACGGGGAGATCATGCAAACTCGATGCTAACCCAAGCCGTCATGTAAATGACACACAGCTCTTTCATCTCATACATTTATTAATCATTTCATTTCAAATTATTGCCTTAAAATAATAATATTGTCAAGCTAAAACAAGCTCTTTACATCCCTTCTGCAGGTGCAGTGTTGTACCTAGAGCTCCTTGGCAGATGTCCGTGCGAGTGGCTCCATCTATAATGAAGTGTGGATCAGTACAGAACTCCTGGAGTGCACAGAGAAGACCTAGGGTTCAGACAGGGCACAGAAGTGACTGGAATATCTATGAGGTTTGTAGGTGTTTGGATGCAAACTGTGACAGATTGTAACAAAGCCTCCACAGGTAAGCAGCTCATGGGAGGCTTCCATTCTACAGACTCTCACCGTGGGTCTCATCCAGCGCACTCCTTTTGTTTTGGCAGTGCCAGGTGCCAGCTCCTTGAATCCCAGTGCGGAAGGTTGGGCTGGGAAGGTTTCGTCTTCATATAAACGGCCACTTTGAAGACATCTGGCATGGAGAGATTCAAAGTCTTGACCAAGGAACTTCAGAGCGTTATCGTTTTGTCCAAGACCTTCATTGCGGTCCCACTCGCTCCTCAGTCGAGCAGCCACTCCAGTGGCATATATCGGCTCCATAGGTCAGTAGCTATTCACTTTGAGAATGGCATGAAAATTAGTAAGAGATCCAGAAATGTGATGCTGTACTATAATTTAAACATTGATATAAGTAAGCTAATTATTATTATTATTATTATTATTATTATTATTATTATTATTATTATTAATAATAATAATAATAATAATAATAATAATAATAATAATAATAATAATAATAAGCATACATAATGTAATGCATAACCCCTAAGCCAATCTGGATAAAAGCGTCTGCCAAATGCCTAAATGTAAATGTAAATTTAGAGACAGATATGTAGATGAAATATTATTTTCAGTACATAAGACATCAGTGGTTATTCTCTAAGAAATTACAGCCAAAATGAACGATCAGACATACTAAACACCAGTTAAATAGAAAAATACCTACCTTTAGATCCCTAGTTCTAATATTCTCGATAACACTCGCCAGTTCACATTAAGGATCTTGGTTATTGCTTATGTTTAATCAAGTTAGTTTATTTTCTGTATAGCCAGAGCTCTCCCAAATGCCAAGCCTGCCGCTGTGTCCTGTGCCAACAGTGCTAAAAAAACACAAGCCTGAGAGAGGTGCTGGGTTGCCAGATTTGGTGAACTGCTTTCTTCCCAGTCATGTTTAAAGCCTCTTACTGTACTGCAGTTTTAATTGAAGTTACAATTCTGTTTTCTTTAATCCAATACTATGAAGGGATTCAGTTTAATAATAATAAAAAAAAATATATATATATCCAACTCAGTTGTATGATTCAATCTGGCATCACTCTTCAGGCTGACAGTTGTACACTTTATGGGTTGGGCGACTGCAGAGAGGAGGAGCAGTGAGCCAACTGCAGACCAGTGGACGTGTCTTTGAGCAGCCTTTCAGACACACCCTTCAGACTTCTCTGTTACTCTGTGTAACCTCCCCTTGGTCATTTTGCCACACTACCAATAACAAATAATGTTTTTTATATTATTATTATTATTATTATTATTATTATTATTATTATTATTATTTCCATAATGTCTAAGCTTTCTTGCGATAAACAAATTTCCAAAACATGAGAAACTTTTACATTCCTTAAAGGATTATTTACGCACATGTGTAGGAAAATTTTTATATCATATTTAACAGATGCATGGTTTACGCTTTTATGAGAAACCAAAACCCATTTGATTGGATAGCTGGGAATTTGGCAGAAATATATATTTTTTAATAATATGCGCATAGGCAGACAGGTTTTTTTTTAATTATTTCCCCCTGATTTTCTCCCTAATTTAGTCGTTTCCAATTCCCACGCGTCACTAGGGGGTTCCCACTTTAAGGCTACTATTACCACTCAGGGAGGGCCGACCGCATCTTTTCGAACTGCTCGCCAGCGCACAGACGCGCATGATTGGCTGTAGAGCTGTGATTGATGTGCGAGTCCAACTCCAATGAGAGAGCTCAGCCAATCAGCTCTCTCTAGGCCTCCGGCTGCGAGAGGCTCCAGCATCACCCGAGAATCGAACTAGCGATCTCCTGTTGTTCTTTTGTTTTGTCTTTTTAAAATATGATACTTTAAAAAAATATATTTGACTAGTTCTTTCTCAACATATTGTAATGTATGAACAAATTCCAAACTCATTCCAGATGTACTCCCCTCCCCTCTCTTCTATTATTTATTCATTCATCTTCTATAAAGCTTTATCATGTACTGTATACAGAGTCACAGGGCCTGGAGCCTATCCCAGTAGAACTTAGGGCATGAGGCAGGGCACTCACACTGTTTGCAATTTGGGAACACTAATTAGACTTTGGAAACTGGAGTAGTTGAGGAAACCCACCACAAACAGAGATCCTGAGGCGGGAATCAAACCTGGACCCTGAAGGTGCAAGGCCACAGTGCTAAACCACTATCCACTATGTACTGCCTGAGCTATTATTGATTTGATTAAATCACTTTGACTTACAGTTTGTATGTAATTCTTTATCATTACTAATATGTACAGCAAGTGCCTTTTAGTGTAATAAAAACATATATGCAACCATGAACTGAATTTCAACAGGGTCATCAATATCATAATGAAATGGTTCTCTGAGATGTTTTCTACACATTATCAGTCTAATATCTAAAATTCCAACATTTTGACATTTAACCTTCAGCAGGCTTCCATTAAGTCCATCAGCTACACATCTGAGTGTAGAATTTAATAGCACAGCAACAAAAAGCTCATATAGAGCAGGGGTGGCTTAGTGGTTATTGGTGTCGGACTATTGATCAGAACGTCCCAGGTTCAAACCCCACCACCACCAAGTTGCTGCTGTTGTGCCCCTGAGCAAGGCCCTTAACCATCAACTGCTCAGACATGTAATGAGATAAAATGGAAGTTGTTCTGGATAAGGGTGTTCACCAAATGCCATACATGTAAATTTAGCCTTTCCTTAAATAGAAATGATTGGAAGATGAAGGAAAGCAGTTCCTCTACAAAAATGGACAGCTAAAAAAAAAAGTGGATAATGTAAAGTGCAGCTTATTATAGCATGTTATGTCAATTTATGAATAGGTGGTCTGAAAACAAGCAATGTCAGATGCTCCCCACTAGGGGGCGATAGTAGACAATAGTATAATGAGACCATCACCTGATATTATAGCTTCATATGGCCATACTGTACATTGCATGGATCTCTCAGCACAACCAGGAAAGTACAAAAAGCTGCTGTGGTGTTTTCTGATATCTTTAACATTAGAAATCATGTCGTTGTTCTCTAAATAAGCGTGTACGCTGGTGGCATGTGCCACTGAGATTGAAGTCAAAAACATGTCACAAAGTGGAACACTTTCAGCAGATCTACTATACTCCCCTAAGGATCTAAGCACAGGTGAACATAAACACAGCACTGCACTGCATGTCTTGTCTCCTGTGTCATGCAGTTCATCTGCTGCTTAAAACCCTGTGCTAAAAATACCTAGACACGTTTAGCCAGATAGAGCAAATATGTACTTACGCTGTCAAGTAGGTCTCTTTTTGGTGAGAGTAAGAATGGTCGAAACCCCAAACACCAACCTTCCACACATTCTGTACTCACATACACACCAAGTGTTATATTGCTGGTTAATCAGCAGCCTAGGTTAATCACCTTATGTTTGCAACACTTGCACTCTCGAGACTGCTGGAACATTATAATATTTATCTTTTATTATTTAACATGCTGTTGCTGCCCTGTGGCACAGCTGAATGCAGAACAATGTGCAATCTTACAGTATGTGTAAATTGTATAGTGTCAGTGTGAACTCGCAACCTATAATTTAAGTAGCCTACTCAGCCCATGCATGTGTAGGTTGTACTTTGTTTACTCTCATATGTATAGGCAGTAGTATACAGTATGTATGAAAAACAAATGATAGTGTTGAATAAAAGATTTCAATTTTGTTGATTTCTCTGTAAATTTCCAACAACAACTGCATGGTTGCACGTGGCATAGTGGTTAGCATTGTCGCCTTGTACCTCCAGGGTCCGGGTTCAATTCCTGCCTCGAGTCTCTGTGTCGAGTTTGCATGTTCTCCCTGTGCTTGGTGGGTTTCATCAGGGTGCTCAGGCTTCCTCCCACAGTCCAAAGACATGCAGATTAGGCTAATTGGTATTCCCAAAATGCACATAGTATATGAATGAGTGTGTGCATGTGATGGATTTGCACTTCTTCCAGGGGTTACACCAGGGATAGGCTCCAGGCCCCCTGTGACCATGTATAAAGGATAAAGCATTAATGCAACAGCAAGGTAGACATTTATAGTACCGTGTGTATGATTCTACACAGTTTTTTAGATAACATCCTACCATGCTTTTTTTAAGTATACAAAGGCTGCATTTGATCTGTTTTTTTTTTTTCGATCAAAGATGGCAGAAAAAAATCAGTGCCTTGCATAAGTATTCTTCTCCTTGACCTTTTTCATATTTTTGTAGTGTTATACAACCTGGAACTAAAATGAATCTTTATGGGCAAAAAAAAAAAAAGACAGTTTAACCAGCTGTGACTGAATCGACATGTGCATTTAGATGTATGGACAAGACATCAGAGCTGGAGTCTGTCATCCAAAATGCACACTGAATGAACTTAAAGCTTATGCATTAGGACATATGATGTGCAAGGAACAAGAGAAGAACAGCAGAAGATGTGAGCTACAGTAGAACGTGATTGCAGGATGTAATCAGACAGCAAGAAGTATCCACTGACAACTACATGTAGAGAGAGACTTCATTAATTGGCATTACACAGGCAAACATGAAGATTTATGAGTTTGTTCCAGTACACAAGTACTGGAACAGATAGAGAGAGATGTGTGTGCATGTGTGTGTGTGGGGGGGATGAAGCCATTCTTCATAAGTATACACAATGTGAGTGTTTACCAGAACTGAATGTCTAATCCCTACAGTAAGGGGGGGGGGTTGGGGGGATTGGGGTTAGTGTCTATGTTATGCTGTGGGAAGCATTTTACTGAAATGGTTTTGGTCCATTTGTTCCATTAGACAGAGGGCTCAGTGCAAAGCAATAAGAATGCAGAATCATTTATATCCTGATGGGAATGGTCTCTTCCAGGATGACTCTGCCCCTTTTCCAATTATCCTGTCCTATAAACCCTGTTTTTTTGTTTCCTTTCGCACCCATAGACAGTATATGATGGATGGACTTTATTGTTATCCAAGGAACATTTTGGATCACACTCTGTAAAGATGAAAATTGTATCCCTGAAGGACAAACAGTTTCAGGATATGATGTAATTTCTTCCACTTTCCTGTTTACTGAGTGTGAGCAAGAGATAGAGACAGTGCAGACATTAGAGATGCGGCACTAGAGAGAGAGAGAGAGAGAGAGAGGAAGATGAAACGCTCATGTTGTACCTCATTCAAGCTTTCCTGCTGTAATTTGTATAAGTATTTGTTGATTTGTTACATGCACACTGTATGACCAAAAGTATGTGGACACCTTCATGGTTAAACCACTTCCTGGGTCGTAACTAAACACCTCAACATTCATAATCAATTTTGTGATTAACCGGATTGCTGACTGCACCCTAGGCCTCCTCATCCTGTACCACTAATGCTTTCGTGGCTGAATGGGGGCAAATACCCACAGCCACGCTTCCAAATCTAGTGGAAATTTTTCTAGATGTTATAATATGAGGGAGTATCAAAAGATTTTAAGATTAGCACGCCACAGCTGTACATCTTCCATCAGACGACTTAAAACCTGGAAGTAGAATTTGCTGTTGAAGAATTTTGAATGCACAATGCTTCAAATTCTGAATACACAATGCTGCAAATGTTGAAAAAGATGCGGAGCATGAACTTGATCCAACTGCGAACATGCCTCGCCTTTTTTCCTTCATCTCAGGGTCGTACTTATACACCCAAGTTTCATCACTAGTAATGATCTTCAACATGAAGGACGGGTCATCTAATGCATGCTGACAGACACTGACAGGATGTTCCTTCTGAACTTGGCACAACACTGATGATGTTCAAATCACACATGAGGATGTTCTCATGAGAGCAACGAATGGTCATTGGTAGGCTTCTCGTCTGTTATGCGGAAGTCCTGGTTTCAGTTCCTATCCAATGGCCAAACCCCAGCCACTGGGTGCAGTGCCGGTCCAAAACCTAGATAAAATCAGAGGGTTGCAGCAATAAGGGCATCCTACGTAAAACCTGTGCCTAAGTTGTGATGATCCGCTGTGGCGACCCCTAGGAGCAGCCAAAAGACCAACAATATAATAAGAGCAACAAGGGGACTAAATATATAATGGGGTGTTCAACAGGTACACTACCGCTCAGAAGTTTAGGATCACTTTCTAACATGGTAGTTCCTGATTTTACTCCTTTTGTCATTGTAAAGCAATGCTGAAAGCGTCCAAATTATGCATTAATCTTCTTTTTAACAGTTGATGTTAAGTTGTACCTGCTAATCATGATCTGTACAGCCTTCATAACTGCTCTAATCTGAGGTGCTGGTTGTTAATTGGGGATTTTTAAGGCTTGTACCTCTAAATGAACTCCTCTGCAGTAGACTTAACTTTTGGTCTTGCTTTCCTGGGATGGTTTTCATGAGAGACAGTTTCATGGGTTTTACAAATGCACTTGACACAATACTATTTTTGCAAGAACTATTCCATAACAGCTGACCTTCATGTCTTAAAATAACACCTGACTGTTGTTGTTGTTACATGATTACCTAATTCCATATGTGGTATTTTATAGTTTTGAAATCCCCAGTATTGTTGTAGGATGTAGAAAATTAATCATTAAACAAAAACAAAGAAATTTGCAAGTGATCCTGAACTGTTGAGCCAGAGTGTATTTATGGGTGTAATGGTCTGTCAGTCATTCTCCATATGTACCTGTTGAACATCATAAACTATGAGCAATTAGAAAATGCATAAAAAACATGAGGAGCACAGGCAAGATTTAAACACCCAACCAATGCAAACCACCGATCCACCTTACAAGCCCCTGGTATGATTGATGGTCAGGCGTCCACAAACTTTTGACCTTATAAACATATGACTATAAGCTTAGAAAATTCATATTCGTCTGTAATGCAGTTGTACTTCGTGTATGTATCAGTCTAGTGCACACTGCAGCCTGTGCGTGTTAAAGCTCGAGCAGGCCGCGTGCTCTGCATGAGAAACGCACGGCCAACGCGCAGGCGCGCGCGCGCGCGCACACAGCATCCGCACCGCTTCATGCTCGAGCGGCACTCTCGCGCTCCTTTTTTTTTTTAAACAGATTTAACCAGAGGTGGCGCTGTTTTGCGTGTGTGTGATCGCAGAGACACAGATTTCCGCCTTCCTGCTCAAAACAGCTTGACTTGTCAGAGCCTGGAGCAGGCTGTCCACGGGAAGGCAGCGTGTTCAGTGGAAGTAGAATATGAGCGTTGTTGCGGGTGGCACGTCGTGACACGCGCAACGCTTTTTTTTTTTCTTTCTCCCGCAAGATGCGGGTAACTGAGAGCGACGCTTGATCGAGAAGACTTGTACTTCGGTTTTCCTCCCCGTACACAGTCAGCATGTCGGAGCGAGGAGCAGTTCAGCGAGCGGGAGTCGCGTCTCCGCACCTGCAGCCCTTCAAGTCGGTCAGCATCCCATCAAATCGCCCGGTGCAGATGAACCTGTTTGCGACGTGGGAGATCGACCGCTCCTCACCCAGCTGCGTGCCAAGGTACGAGTGAGTGAGTGAGTGCGTGCGTGCGTTCGTTCATGCGCGCGCCTTGTTACATTGTAACTCCTGTCACGCTGTAAGACGCCGTCAGTCATCTGAAACTTCCCTTAACAACTCCTTCATGGCACGTGCTTCATTTTTCTGTTGATGTTAAGATATTTCCAGCCGTTTCTTCCTAAATTATATATTTTTAAAATATTTTTGTTATTTCTTAGTGCTTGTGTGCCTCTCTGACGTCATAGAGGAACATGAACAGGGCTGTGTTTAGAATTAAGAGGGCTGGTGAAACATTTTTCCTAAAAGCTTTACGCATCCAGGGACAGAGTTCGAATTCCCACCTCGGGGTGTGTGTGCATGGAGTTTGCATGTTCTCCCCGTGCTTGGTGGGTTTCCTCCGGGTAATCCGGTTTTCTCCCACAGTCCAAAGACCTTCAGATTAGGGTAATTGGCGTTCATAAATTGCCCATAGTGTGAATGAGCGAGCGAGTGTAGGTGTGTGTGGCCTGCAATGGATTGGCACCCTGTCCAGGGTTGACTAAGTCCTCTGTGATAGGATACAAGCGATATAGACGATGAGTGAGTGAGTGGTGAAGCATTTTTCCTAAAAGCTTTGCACATCCAGGGAGTTCAGTTTTTCCGCCTCGGGGTCTGTGTGCTTGGAGGTTGCATGTTCTCCCTTTGCTTGATGGGTTTCCTCCCACAGCCCAAAAAGGCTAATTAAGGTATTGAGCAAATTGATGTTAGCTTTCGTCGAAGGGTCACAACAGACCTTCCAATCTGCGCACAGGTTGTGGCACTGCCTCCATCCAGTGAATGGGTTTTGGTCATTAGGTTAATTGGTGTTCCGAAATTGTTCGTTGTGTATGAAAGTGTGTTTAAGTGTGTGTGATGCGGTGACCTTTTTTTTTTTTTCCATTTTCTTCAATTTGATATGCTGTATATCCTGCACACAGTTAGCCTTAATGGAACAACAAGAAAAAAAATCCTCAAATGATTCCCCATGAATCCTGGAATATGTCTGTGCCATCAGGGAAGAAAAACT
The DNA here is from genome assembly GCA_003987875.1 of Clarias batrachus. Lineage (NCBI taxonomy): Eukaryota > Metazoa > Chordata > Actinopteri > Siluriformes > Clariidae > Clarias > Clarias batrachus. The sequence goes on along the minus strand of QMIH01001535.1, from coordinate 67,866 downwards.
CCACAAATGTTATAACCTGGTTATTCAGTACATTCAGTTCTTCAGCTCTCTTCATTTTGTTGCCACATAACATTGCTGAGTCTAGACCCAAAGAACTGAAGCAATCCCAGATCATAACACTGTCTCCAGAGGCTTGTACTGTGGAAACTATGCATGATTGGTGCATCGCTTCATTTGCTTCCCGTCTTACACTAATGCACACATCACTCTAGAATAGAAAAAATCTGAACTGAAGCCACATGACTTTTTTTTTCATTGCTCCAAAGTCCAATCTTTATGCTCTCTAGCAAACCGAAGACGGCACGGTGGCTAGGCTAAATGCAGGTTAGGCTAATTGACATTCCTAAATTGCCTGTAGAGAGTGAATGGCAATCGGGTGTCGATTAAGTAAATGTCACAGAAATGACAGATATGTCTCCAGGGTGGGGCGTATCCATCTGCCAGATGTACCAGATGGCACGTGGCCAGCCCAAAATACCAAAAAAAGCAAACTGAATGTATTTGATGTATTTAATGCAGCTTACCGAACAGATATAGGCCGGCTTAAATTAGTTTAAATCAGTTGAAAGTGTATCATACTGTATCTTACTGGCCCAGGAGCAAAATTCAAGTTTATACTGAATGTCTATCACTTTTACACTGAAAAATCGTAATTTGAACCAGTTGAGGACTGTGAGTACTGAGAAATAAGTCATGAATATATCACTTTAGTTTACATATTGTTGGAACTACAATTATGACTACAATCCAGTTCTCCTTTCGCCATATTTACTCTCATAGAGAAACTGCAAAACCGTCAGTTCAACATAATAAATGACTACATTTTTAGCATTTTCCAAGTCAAGATTAGCTAAGTTACCAGACAAATGAATAATGCTGCATTGAAATAAAATTTCCTCACCTCTAGCCAAAACACAGACCAGACACGACCTCATCTTTCAGTTTCAACTTGTCTAGTCTGCTCAACTATCAGTTCGCTTTCATGCAATGACGTCAAGTTGAAATGGCCATATACTGTACACTTTGAACAGAACTTCAAATTCCCATTTACAAGTAAAGGCAAAAGCATCATAATAACTAGGAAATTTCCATCGCTTTGAAGATCTATCCATGTTGTAGTGATTGCTCTGACAACCTCTTGTGATGCTGGTAAGTCATTTTGAGATGGCGGCACTTGTAGCGACAAGAAAAGAATGAAAAGAATGATTTAAGGTTTATAATCTTTTGTGAGTTTCTGTCTTTAATTGAAATCGCAAAATACTGGGAGGCGGCATGATGGCTTAGTGGTTAGCACCGTTGCCTTGCACCACGTGCTTCAGGGTTCGATTCCCGCCTCGAGTTTGCGTGCATGGTGTTTGCATGTTCTTCCTGTGCTAGGTGGGTTTCCTCCTACAGTCCAAAGACATGCAGATTAGGCTAATTGGCATTCCCAAATTGTTCATTGGATTGGCATCCCATCCAAGGTGTACTCTGCCTCGTGCCCTAAGTCTCCTGTGATAGGCTCCAGGCCCCCCGTGACCCTGTATACAGGATAAAACAGTATAGACGATGAGTGAGTAAATACTGGGATATACTTTGTTCATTTAAACGGTAATTCAGTAGTTGATATTTTTGTTTTCTTCTTATATGTTCTTTCTTAATTTTTGACACGTTTAACAGTAATGTAGCACATGCGCTTCAAAAAATAAATATTTACTTCAATTCCAGTTTTTTTTTTTTTTGATTTTTATAAATATTAGATTTTTTCATTTTATTTACGGTAGTGAAAATTATAATCCATCATTCTAACATTTCTTGAATTGAAATGTTGTTTATTTCAAACCTGTAACCTCAATAACAACAACAAAAAAGATGTATTGTAGTGTGGAAAATTCAGGAATTTATAGCTAGTTTCTTGTAATAATCAGGAAATATGATCAAACCCACTTAAAATAAGCCCGTATCCAGGGGGTCAGTGAGGATTAGCTCACAATTAAAAGAGCTTCAGGCTACAAAACCGTTTGTGATCATTTGTCATAGGCATTGCAAACTGTTGCACCGTCTTTGGCCATTTTTAGATTAGTTACAGTACATTTTAATCTTACCCCATCTTACTCCTCTGGCTTTTCTTTCTTTCTTTCTTTTTTTTTTTGTTCATTGACCCACTTAATGTGGATTTATGATTGTCTGTGTTTTTTCTTTCCATCAAAGAGGCCAGTAATTCCCACATGACCCACAAGCTAATTTTCACACACTGTATTTATTTAGCTGTGAAATTTGCTTACAAGTCACCATGTGTGCTGTTAAACAGAAGCTGTGAGGTCTACCTGGGTAGAGTCGCTCATGATTACATGTACATGTGTGTAAATGAGTCTCTATACTGTAGGAGGCTAACCAGTGGTGATTCTAGTGCCTGTTGGAACCCTAGGGAAAACTTTTCAGAGGGCGTCTCCAACCAGCATGTATCACCATTATCTTATATATAATCTACCACAGCAAAGCAATTAAAATGTAAACTTTTTTTAGTTCAATATATATATATATATATATA
>QMIH01001535.1:45904-65257 GCA_003987875.1 Clarias batrachus | reverse complement strand
TATATATATACTGTATATACTCGTCTTTCTTACCAGCTTTTGTGTCCCTGCCTGTTCCTTTACCAGCTCGATGCTTGGACTGTTCTCTGCCTCTCTTTGGGTAAAAGCTTCTGTCAAATGAATAAGTAATGTAATGTAATTTGGATCAATGATGTACGCAAACCAGACTGCAGCTCCACAGTTCCATCCTCTCTAACAGGAAAGTCTGAGCTCTGTTGCTCTGGTCTGCACTAATAAATACCATGCGCATGTTAAGTTAAAATATACTGTATACTGTAGCTACTGTTTCATTCTCCTGTTAAAACCTGTATTCAGTAGCTACAACTAGACACGAGTTAAAACTAGAGAAGATGAATGACTTAAGAAAGTACAGAATTTGTCTTGGAGCCTATCCCAGGAGACTTGAACTGGCACCCTAGATACCAATCCAATCCATCGCAGGGCACACATACAGTACAAACACTCACTCATTCATGCACCACGGGAAATTTGGGAACGCCAATTAGCCTTAACTGCTTGTCTTTGACTGTGGGAGGAAACCAGATTACCCAGAGGAAACTCATCATGCATGGGGAGAACACAGACCTCGAGGTGGGATTCGAACCCGGAATCTGGAGGTGCAAGGCGACAGTGATCACCATTAAGCCATCGTGCTGCCCTTATAAATTTAGTCAGTTAATGAAATTATTATAGTTTGTTGCTTGTCTCTAAGTCTAACACCTGATCAGGGTTTTCATTGTCGTAGTCATTTTGATACTGCTGTAGAACACGGCTTAGACATAAAGGATATGAGGAAAGTTGTCCACATGACTCATTCTTCAGTCCATATTTCAAGCCTTTGCTCCTCTATATCTTTGCCATTGAACCCTATTTAACAAATCTTCTATTTTGTTTTGCTTTATCCATAAAAAATTGCCAGATTTTGCCTCAACATCAGAAAGTTAAAAGAAGAAGTAAAATAGACATTTTTGTGCTGTTGAGTCACTACAAAAAAGATAAGACCTTTCTGTGCTTAGTACTTAACCTTGTAGTAATGCAAATTGGTGTGTTGTAGATTATTATGGAAAGGACCCTTATGTAACAGAGCAAACTGACCTTTATACTGTGCGTGTGTGTGTGTTGAGAGAAAAAAAAAATCTTTTGCAAACCTTATTATTGGTCAGGTGGTCTCCCTCTCGAGCTGTGAGTTACACTTCACTGAGACAGGGCCAGTTACAGTATGTATGTGAATGATACCAAAAATCCAGAAGATTTAGCTGTAAGACTGTGATGGTTAAAATCTAGGGGTTTTCCGATGAGGGTTTTTGGGCCCGATCCTCAATCACAGGAATCGAAATCATCTGATACCGATCGCTGATCACAGGTGTGTGTGGGTTATTGGGATATGTCATTTAAATTGTTCTATTTATTGTGTAGTTTTATTTATTCATTCATTTATTTATTACTATTCCAATAATTTCGGACCCATGCCCGATTAGAAAAATTCCGGCATGAAACCTTGGCCCAATTGTGTGCAGATCAGATAATGGCAGGAGCAGCCGAAAGAAAAATGAAGTAATTATCAACCAATGCCGATTGGCTGCCCATCGATCGGAGCACCCTTATTAAAATCCACTAGTGTTGTGAGACAACCCTCAGGTGGAGATGATGATGATGATGATATGTCAATTTGTGACACATTACACTTACAAGCTGTTTATTAATCAGGCTGTCAAGATGTTCTTGAAGTAGTCTTAGGTTTGGGTGCTCAAATCCAGACTCGTACTCCATTTCCTGACACGTCCCAGTTAACATTGTGGAAAATCAAATTTGCTCGGATTTCGAGTGTAATCGAATGTAGCATTTTTAAATATCACTGCAACATTATTAGTAGTAGGGCAGGCTGCACGATTTGATTAAAAAAAAAAAAAATCACATACATATTGACATTGTGATTGAGACCTAAACTGCAATATTTAACTATGACATGTACTATTACTAATACAAACATATTTATCTAGCAAATAAGTTAATGGCACAAATGATCTAGTGGAAATTATGATTTTTTTCATATTTATCATCTCAAAAAAAAACCCCGAATCTACAGAAATTCTAGTAATTTTCAGAAATGTTAAATGTTTATTAATAATTGAACAGCTGGTTTTGATTTTAATGCAGTTATTTGTGCAGCACTGCTAGCAGGGCACTGAGAGTGATCTGTGAACCATGCTCTAATGACATTAAAATGCAAAACGTAATCAGAGCAAATGCAGGAACATTATTTCCAAAAGGTAACAGTCTAATTTTAGTAATTCTGTATATTCTCTGTTAGACGGGATGATGCTTACATCTCGTACTGTAAGTGCAACAAAATGATGCAGTGGAAATGCACATGGTATAAGAACATAAATCGAAGATTTCAAAGTTAAGACATGATTTCTATACTTTGCTTGAAGCTGCAGTTCGGCAGGGTGCTTCAGGGCATTCTTTTGATTTCTAAACACATTGCATTGCATTTTTTTTTTTTTTTTTTAGAGCTGTCTCTGTGATTACCCAGATTGTTCAAGGTCTATGCCAAGCTGAACAAAAAGAGACAAGGAGGAAAAAACGTTTTATGTTCATTCTAATCATTTTTGACTCATGGTATGTTGAGGTGGTTAACTTAAAGATAGACTGTATATATGAATATATGCACAGATTTAAAGTATATGTTTGAAATCTCTCTCTCCATCCAGACTCCTCAGTTTGACTCTTAAGAAACTGGTGATGTTAAAGGACCTTGACCGAGACCTCACATCAGTAGTCATTGCAGTCAAACTTCAGGTAAACCTTCTTTTTTCCTTCCACATCCCTTCTATTTTAACTTGGTACATTTTCTGAACATTTTGCCTCCATTAGTATTGATCATGGCACACAACAGGTGAAAATCAGTCCTCATGTTCCCAGAACGACTTTGATATATATGATGTATCAAATATAGAGGTGATAATCTGGCCATTCAGTACTTTAAAGTCATCAGCTGACTTCATTTGATTGACGTATAACGTTGCTGAGCCTAGACCTGACCAACTGAAGCAATCCCAGATCATAACACTGCCTCCAAAGGCTTGTACATTGGCCAATATACATGATAGAGGCATCTAACCCTGATGGTACAATCTGGACTCATCAGACCACATGTTTATGCTTCCTTTCAAATTAAAGCCTATCAATCATAATCCAAGTGCATTGTGCGTGTGGAAATGCTCTATTAAACATGACTGAGATTTCTGCTGACAATTATTAAATAGTAGAGCTCATTCTGTCATTCCCAATAGTTAGATATGCAAAATCATTAAAAAAAAAATTTAATACATATTTTTTAGCTTGTCATTCAAAGAGTAATGCGGCATTCCACTGAAGATATCGCTTCTAAGGCTTCTTCAGGCACTAACTCATTACTTAATGCATGACCTTGCAGGGCTCAAAGCGAATCCTGCGCTCTAATGAAATCCTCCTGCCATCTCCTGGGCTCACCGAGACAGATTTACAGCTTACCTTCTCCCTTCAGGTTTGTTCTCATGTCTTTGTCTTTTCCCTTTCATTTGTTTCTTGTCTTTGTTACTTTGCAGGTCTTTGTTTTGTTAGACAGGAATAAAAAGAAATTCATAGTTTTCTCTCCTTTTATTCCAAAAGTATCCACATTTTTTGAAGAGAGATGCGAATAGGCTGCAGATTATGCTCCAACGTAGGAAAAGGTACAAGAATCGTACAATCCTGGGATACAAGACACTAGCACTTGGCCTGATTAATATGGCAGAGGTGAGCAGTATTATGCATTTATTAATTTATAAAACATTAGCAGGACAAACAGACTACTAGTACAAAAAGTTGTGAAGTAAACTAATGTTAATATTCAAACTTTTAAAATTAATTCTCCTGTCTCCTAATTACTGTTGCAACAATGATCGGGCCCAAGCACCTGTGGCAACGCCGCCCTGTGTGCTTTTTGAGCATGTTAACACCTCCACTACTCTAGCTAAACGTGATGTCACTCAACGTGATGTCACTCAACGTGATGTCACTCAGGAAGTTATTAGCCACTTTTCGGCACAAGTTTAAGGCATCACCAGGCCCGAACCATTTGAGATATCAAAAATCTCTTCGCAATTTTCCATCATCCTTGTCTTGAGACCATATTGGCCTGGTTTGGTGGTGATTGAATAAATCCTTTAGGAGGAGTATATCAAAATCCATTGCAAACATCTGGTGCAAACAACCCAAAATAACTGACTTACTGTTGAGTAGAGCCCATGGCATTCATAGTGAAAATTGTTCAGTTTAATAAGATCTAAATATGTGCCGGAATTCCCATTTATTCGTGCAAGTTTGTATGAGCTACGCAGGAAAAAACCCTGCCCCACCCAGGGCCCAACTGCTCAGGTGTCTTAATGACAGCAGATTCCAATCTTTGTGCTGATTTCTATGAATTTTTGAGCATGTTAAGTGTCCCATAAAGCCCCAGATGCTGGAAAAAAATCCTTATAAGAAATATACTAGGATGAATTTCTAACAGATTAAAGTTGAAACATGTTGGAGTATACTATAGCATACTCTGTAACATAGATTATCTTAAACATTTAAATATGAAAATGTTTTGTATGTCCGTCATCTAAAAGGTGATGCAGCATCCCACTGAAGGTGCTCAGGTATTGCGTCTGCATACTAAAATAAAGGACATGGCGGTGCCCGTGGCTGAGATCAGGGTCTACTCGATGTCTAGTCAACCTGTAGACCCAGAAGGACCAAAGGCCAAGCTGTCTGGTGAGGGGGTTTCATCTTCATACAGATGTCAATATAAGACAAATGTCAATGATGTCAAATTGCCGGATTTCGTGTTGGCTTGTGTGATGTAATGATTTAATTGTCTACATGTAAATGTGGTAAATATGGTCTTGTTATGTCTGTGTTAAATTTTTTAATTGTTTATCCGTCTCTATGTAGATCGATCCCCTGACATTGATAACTACTCTGAGGAGGAGGAAGAGAGCTATTCATCTGAGCAGGACGGCAGTGATGATCCATTACATGGCCAGGTTAGAAAAAAAAAATTAAATGATCTATGAAGGCAGGTTTAAAATGTGCCTGAATGTGTATTCGTAACCAGTAAATGTATGTATTCATGAAACATTAAAAAAAAAACTGTTAAAATGGTCTAGGAACTTCTCTACCCTCTTATTATCATAATCCTCACTGGCTGTTTAACAGCAAGCAACAAAGATAAGAGTTAGATAGCCAAACTAATAAACATGGCTGTGTTTGTCTCAGTGTAATTCAAGTATTTAGTTTTGCATGATCACGTTCCTAGTGGTAATAAAAACCTTTTAAAATGAATCAATATTGCAAAAAAAGTGAGAGCTGATATTCAGTACGACAGCAAAACCTCAGATGAGTCAGTTCCACAAAAGCCATTTATTTGTTTATTTAATCAATTATTTGGCTCCACCAAAGCTTATCCTTCCGCAACTGGAAGACGTAGGGTTGAGCTGGCGACTGACGGTTAGCATAATTGAACCAGATGCGTTGTGGCTTTTTTTTGTTGTTGTTTTTTTTTTCTTTACAGTTGGGTACAATTCAGTGCCATTGGCATCTAAAATTTTGACAAATTTGACAGATAAAATAACTTAACTCTAGCAAAGGAGAACATGCTAATGTAAAAACTACAGCTTATTAGTTAGTCACTGATGCTAAAGACATTTTACAAACAGAAGCTATTAGTAATTTTCACGTTTATTGAAGTCATATAAGTTGTCGTGAGCTTATTGATTATCCATATCTCACAACAAGGCTAACACGACCGCAGTTGTGTATCAGCTCGTAGTACTGCATCTCTGCTTGGCTCCTACAGATGCGCATAGAATGTAACCGTCCCTACAGCAATCTAATCTGAAAAATTAAGGGGGACTGACACCTCTGATGTCTAAAGTTAAATGTCCCAGTCCTGTTATGCTCTATATCAGCACTCGCGGAATGTCTCTCGTCCAATCAGATTTCTTGGTCGGAAATAACTATTGTATAATACACAATAACACTTAAAGTGAAACTGTGGAGAACAAACCTTTCGTATTTGCCTTTGGCAGTATCTTTACGACGATGAAGATGAAGTAAGGAAGAAGAAGCCTCGTCGTAAACTCACCTCTGCTGCGTCCATTACAAGAGCTAATGTGAGTTACTGGAACAGATTTCTGCTTCTGGCTCTAGAAGCCCATTTTCTGCTTGTTTATAGCCAGCTTTCACCTGCTTAATCTTAATCCTATCCAAGACGAACAACAACAAACTGCTTGCTAAATAGCCATCTATTACAGCTTGGGAAAAATGCCCATCAGTGTTTGTTTCTCTACACGAACGGCTCCATTTCTTCAAATTGACTCTAATCCAGGGAACAGGCCCCGTGTGTTTATGGTAGCCTGAGGTCCCGGGTGGCCTTTCGAAACCGAGCCTGATAATCCTAATGGCTGAGAGTTCTGTGAAATGTGCTGAGACATAAGGAGGTCAATATGTATCGACTGTGTCGAAGTGCGAGGTTGAGATATCTCTCTTCGCGTGCTTGTATCAGCTTGTTGTTTTGAATAGCTGCGCGGTCTGTCCACTAGCTGCTGATGTGCTACAGTAGAGATCGTGTGCCAGCTCGGTAAGCATTCTGCCTGTTACTGCTCTTTATCCTCCTCCTCCTCTGCTCGCTGCTATTTTTGCCGCGCGCGTCGTACAGCTTAATTCGTGCGGATTCGCTTTTTCCCCCACTCTTCTGCCTGACGCGAAGTGTTTTCTATCCAGCAGCCTAACATCAAGCAGAAATTTGTGGCACTGCTGAAAAGGTTCAAAGTTTCTGATGAGGTAAACCCACGCTAATCTCACTCCATGGCCATCTCTACATGTCCTATTATTATCTTCCACCCATCCTGTATTTCTTTCTTTGTATTCACGAAGCATGAGCCATGAGTTTGATCGCTGCTCTGGTATGTATAGGTAGGATTTGGCCTGGACCACGTGTCCCAGGAGCAGATCCGTGATGTCGAGGAAGACCTGGATGAGCTCTACAACAGCCTGGAGATCTACAATCCCAGTGACAGCGGACCAGACATGGAGGAGACCGACAGCGTCCTCAGCATGCCCAAGCCCAAACTCCCGTAACATACAAATAACACACTTGCACGCACACTCGCTGCTAGGTGGATACTTCTTGGAACTTAGTCAAGAAGACAATCCAGACAGATCAGGTTGCATTGGCAGAGAACAAAAGAACACTAAAGCCTATACAAATAAAAGTGAACTTTACAGTCCAAATACCCCATGCATCATGCAGGCCTTGCATAGTTTAGGAAGAACAAAGGATAAAACTAAACAGATGTTAATGAAGTTCTCGTGTGTATATGTCTATATAGATCAGCCATAACATTATGACCATTTGCGTAATATTGAGTTGCCACAATATCAATGATGCACTGTGAGTTTTAACACCCTTCTATCAGAACCATCATTAACCTTTTTCTCAATTTGGGCTCTCTTCTATTGGATCGGACTACGCGGGCCAACCTTCACTCCCCATGTGCGTCAGTTCTCTGGTTTACTGCAGACCAGAAACATCCCACAAGAGTTGCAGGTTTGGATTTGCGCTGACCCAGTCGTCTAGCCATCACAATTTAGTCCTTTTCAAAGTTAGTTATATCCTTTTGCTCTCCCACTTTTCCTGCTTCCAACACATCAACATCAGGAAAAAAAGGTTCACTTGCTGCCTGATATATCCCACCCACTTTCAGCCGCCATTGTAACAAAATATTGAAAATGTAGCTACTATGGGAAAAGGCCAAATCGTGATGGCTAGTCGACTGGGTCAGACTGCAGCGCTTGTGGGACGTTCCCAGGCTGCAGTGGTCAGAACGTACTAAAAGTGACCCAAGTAAGGAAAGCCGGTGAACTGGCAACAGGGTCATGGGTGGCCAAGGCTTATTGAAGGCTCATCCAATAGAAGAGCTACTGTGGCTCAAATTGAGGAAAAGGTTAATGCTGGTTCCAATAGAAAGTGTCAGAACACACAGTGCATAACTGTTTTGGTGGCACAGGGGGTTGGTATTAGGTGGTGGTCATAATGTCATGGCTGATCAGAGTATTTACTGTCATGATCATTTGGATGAAGTGTGGTGAGAAACTCTTGTTAAACTTTGTGGTATCGACTGATGAGATCACTTCAGAAGTCCAAATTTCCTGAATATCAGTGCTGTTGTAACATCACCGCTTTAATGTTACTGTATATTGTTGAAAAGGAAATCTCACCTCAGCTCTTTTTAAACCGGCACATGTAAACGTCCCATTTCCTTATATAAACCTTTAGCGAAAGACATTGTGCATGTCTTAACCCTATAATTCAACAGAAAAATGGCTGGGTAAACCACACCCACACTACTCCGCTGCTCCAAGAACTCTTATGTAACATGCATGTACTGTACTAAAGCCGCTATACAAATCTTATACAATATTTTTTGTGAAGATCATGATCCCTTGTGAGGCCCCTGCACTATGTGGGGGTGTAACTTACTCCATGATCAGAAGACAGATTTGCGTCTCTCACCTGAAGCCAACGATAAAAATATCAACCACGGACCCCTCATAAATGCCTGTTGCATTACAGATTATTCCACTGCCTCTAACTGTGCATGCATTTTATCTGTCTATGTCTAGGCCGTTCTTCGAAGCTATGTCTCAGTCCAGCTCTCACAATGAGTTTGGCAGTCTGAACAGCAGACGTTCTCTAAGCAGAGACACGCTCAGTGCTGTGAGTATCGGGAGGGCAACAGTCAATCACTCTTTCCATCTATCCTCTATTCTAAGTATTGTCCACCCAACTATACGTATATCCATCCATCCATCCATCCATCCATCCATCCATCCATCCATCCATCCATCCATCCATCCATCCATCCATCCATCCATCCATCCATGCTACCCTTCCTCTATTCATCATTTATGCTTTCGTCCAACCAAAACATTATCCATTCATCCACTTAACCCTCTCTCTCTCTCTCGCTCCCTTCAACTATTCATCTAACTATTCATCCATTAAAGTTTTGCCCATAAAACAGTCTATTACTATCTATATCCAACTACACTGTCGTGCCAAAAAAAAAAAAGGTCACCGTTTCAGAAGGGTCAAATTATTGGACTGGATCAAGCAAAGAAAAAAAACTAAGGAGATTTGTAAGTACTGGAATTGGGTCAAGAACTCTTCAACACATTATCAAAACCTGGAAGGGTCGTGCTGAACCGTCAACTTTGTGTAAGAAAATTGGACAGAAAAATCATGAACGGGGATGACTTAAACACTTGGTGATATTGCATGGTTAAAACCAGAGCTATGTTTTAAACATCTTTGTATACACACAATGTGATGAGATGGGACTAAACATGCTGGGGGTCCATAAGAAAGCGCCAAAAATAAAATAAATAGACGCCATCAACTTGCTAGGGAGCATAAATGTTGGGCTTTGGAATGATGGGGGGAAAAGGTCATGTGGTCTGATGGGTTCAGATTCACCCTATTCGTGAGCAATGGGCGCGTCAGGGTAAGAAGAGAAGTGCACAGTGTGCACTGTACAATCCTCTTATGATCTGAGGTTGATCCAGTTGGTCAGGTCTAGGCTTAGCAACGTTATGTGGCAGTAAAATGAAGTCAGCTGATGATCTGAATGACCAGGGGGTCAGATCTGTGGAGTTTTTTCCCCATTGAGTCTTAGAATTTACCACTTTTTTTTGGCCAGGCAGTGTATATCTATTAAACTATAATCTATTTACAGTATATCCATTCAATGTTTACACACTTGTACCTTAAACCTGCTTTTATTCATATATCCATCTGTCCATCTTTTTATGCCATTTCTAAATCCCAATATATTTCCACCTCTACGTCTCTCTCCGGCAGCAGGGGGAACAGACCGCATCGAGTAAAATTCAGCGCTCCAGTAGTGCACACCTGGATGACGCCTTCTCCGAGACCGAGACAGTGGTGGGACCATAACCTTTCTACACCTTCGTCCATTCCATCTTGTATTTGTTCATCTGTTTAGTCTGAACAAGAAAGCTGTATGTAAACAATCTGTGTTTTGCCTCCCATGTGTTGTGTAGCTGCTAGGTAATGTGTATTTGGTGTTGTAGGAGCTGAATGAGGTGGAGGTTTTGAGCGACGGAACTCCAAGCATCACGGTTTCTGTGGCAGAGAGGCCGCGAACCCCACAGAGGAGCAGCAGCCAGACCATGCCCTCCCCAAGGCTGGTACCCCACACACACACACACACACACACACACACACACACACACACACACACACACACACACACACACATATATATATACACGTGCACATACACCTTTTTTTTCTTTATACCTCCTATGTAACATGCTGCTGTGACTTATTCCCAGGCTGGATGGTGGTCATACTCCTAAGCATAAGCGAGGGACTCCCTTGAAAGAGAGGCAGCTGTCTAAACCTCTCAGCGAACGGACAAACAGCTCAGACAGTGAGCGCTCACCTGAGCTCAGCCTCACTCCACAGGTGAGCTACAGGAGTAAAGAACTCAATGGATTATCACAGGGATCTCACTTTTGGGATCCTAGTTCTGATGGGATCAGATGTGCACATACATGAATGTAAGTAGTACAAAAGTAAAAAAAAACAACAACAAAAAAAAAAAAACTAGGGCACAGCCGTAGCAGGAACCACTTTGGAAGCCGAGTCATGAACTGTCAGAGCGAGGATTCATCATGGTGACACTGCTGATATTTCTACCGCTGGGTGTTTGTCAGTCAAACGGCTCAAGATGATGATAAAGATAATAATTAAGACGTGATAATTCTGTATATCGGGGATCAAGAGCATATCAGTAAACATTCAGTCTATCTCAGTACGTTCTTTAAGGATAGTCTACACTTGTCATCAAATTTACCTGAAAAATACAACATTTTTTGTTTTATTTTATTGTTAAATGTCAATAACTTTTGACCTTTTTAGTATAGTAGTACAAAGGGTGTTCATGTCAAACTGAGACTGATGCACGTATCCCAGTGTTTTGCTTGTGCTTGGATCCCATCAAGAAAGAACGTTTTCTCAGTACGCCAGAGCCATGATGTGACTGCCTGCTTCACGTCTGGAGGGCTGGCCTTTCAAGGCTTGGAGCGAGGGGCAAGGGTGTACACGGGGTGTGGTAACAACTCCCAGCCAAGTCCCTTAATGTGCAAGTGGTGCAATGGGCTGTACGAGGTCGTGCACGGGTGATCAAACCAGGCTGATTCATTCTAAAAGTGTTCCACTCGTCAAATGTTCACGACTACAGCCGGCTCCGAGCCACCGCGGCCGGGATCCTCATCCACAGGCATACGGCCTTCTTTAAAACATTTGCACCGTTCAAATATTTTACTGCGGCTTAAAAGTCTTCCGTAAACGCTAATCGGTTTTTACGCCTTCGCAAGAAGTTGCATCATGTGTCCCGGTTTGACTTGAACGCCCCTTGTATAAAAGATATCGAGCAATCTAAAGAACTTTTTTAAACTGGTTTGCCACTCTTTAATTATCCTTATTCTTTGTTTTTTAAACCTGTATTGTCTAGTGTGATACGGGAACATGGCAGTAGTGCAAATTATTATAATAATATAATAATAATAATAATAATAATAATAATAATAATAATAATAATAATAATAATAATAATAATAATAATAATAATAATAGTAATAAATGTACTAGTCAAGGGGATCTTTCACATGCTAAATCTAATGACAAGAAATTGATTTATTAGAGGTAATTAGCTTCAGTAAATAAAAATGCTGATAACTTTGAATGATTTCTCCTTGCATTATATTATTATAACAGTAATACAGTATGTTTTAGGATACAAAATAGTGTGTGATCATACAGTATACCTTTGTCTTTAATAAGAAATGCAATATTTCTTGGCCAAAGAATCTCGCTGAAGCTCTGCAGAATAAACAGCACTGGAGGGTCGACAGTAAACACGGTGATTCATTTGGGCTGTGGATTCGAGCGCGGGACACTCTGAGTGGGTGTGCAGGGAGCAGAGATTCAGAGCGTGGAGCAGAGTGGGCGCTCAATCTGCTTATGTAACAGCACATCGGCTCCGCAGTGAGTCAGTAATTGGCTGAAGTCGCCACTATTACTGCACAAACGTATCCGGATGCGTCTCCTGCGTATGACGTTGATGTTGCCGTCGTTTAATTCCCACTACGTCGACGTTGCCCGATGTGTTTGTCAGAATGCCAGCTGAAAGGATAGAAATAGACGTGTTTGGAAAGTCAAATGTTGTAAAGAAACACAACTCTTGGTCTTTTTCTCTGGTAGATGCCGAGGAAGATCGTGTATGACCAGCTGAACCAGATCTTGGTGTCGGACACGACCCTGCCTGACAGCCTCATCCTCATTAACAGCAGCGACTGGCAAGGACAGGTAGTGACTTAATACTGTGCCTCAGGACCTATAGCATGTTCTTTTCCATATTTAATTCCATACAATATATACTTAGTCTGGCAATTCAGATTAACATGTTTCTGCCATATTTATCCTATTTTTAAATGCACTGATCAGCCAAAACATTAAAACCTGGTATGGTCTAAAACCTTGTGCTGCTAAACCAGCTCTGACCCACATAAGCGTTGACCTGTGAAGGGGTTTGCAACAAATCCTCAACAAGGCCTGTACATTGCAGCACCAATCCTCCGTAGATCTGATTGTTTCTCCAGCACATACTTGCTTGCTTGCTTGATTGGATTAAGATCTCAGGAATTTGGAGGCCAAGTCAACAGCTCCTCGCCATGTTCCTCAAACCATGCCTGAACTATTCCTGCAATGCTGCAGCGATGCATTACATTGACTTTAACATTTAGGCACTTGGAAGATACTCTTATACAGAGCGATTGAAACTGGTTACTAGGTTACTGACTACAAGTCCCGTCAGTCAAACACTGTTGGGAAGGGCTTTTCTTTTTTGGGTGACGATGAAGAGAAATTAATCCTAATATCTGAGAAACAAATATCTAAGCCTATGGTTCAGAAGATCCAAGGTTCAAATCCCACAACCACTGTTTGGCCCTTGAGCAAGGCCCTTAACCCTCAACTGCTCAGCTGTATAATGAGATGAAAATGTTGGATAAGGGTGTCTGCCAAAATGCCTAGATGTAGATTGCCAGTGATTCGGCTGTACGGACATCTAGAGGAAGTTCATTCCACCACCTTGGTGACACAACGGAAAACTAATCGGGCACTATTCTTCTGAAAGAGGCCTCTGCCACATCAAGAAGATTACATTTCCATGTACTTGGTCTGCAACAATGTTTAGGTAGGTGGTACGTGTCAAAGTGACACCCACATGAATAGCAGAACCCAAGGTTTCCCAGCAGAACATTGCCCAAAGCATCACACTGCCTCTGCCAGCCAACCTTCTTCTTCATGGTGCATCTTGGTGCCATCTCTTCCCCAGGTAAGAGATGCACATCTACCATCGATGTACCATGATTCGTCAGACCAGGTCTCCTTCTTCCATTGTTTTGAGATCCAGTTTTGATGGTCACTGTAGCTGCTTTCAGCCGCAGACCAGATACTCTGCAAGCTGTGATGCACCATGTGTTCTGAGACCTTTCTATCTCTAGCCAGCATGAACATTTTTAGCACTTTGGGCTACAGTAGGTCTTCTTTGAGATCGGATGACAGTTTAGTTCCCATAAGCGTCAACGAGTCTCGTGCACTCATGACCCTGTTGCTGACGCACTAGTCGTCCTTTCTTGGAACACTTTTTTGCTAGGTGGGAACTCTTGTAACATTATGAAGACACTCTAACCATCACATTTTGGTCAGATTTGGCTCAGATCCTTATGCTTGCCCATTTTTCCTGCTTCCAGCACGTCAACTTTGAGGACTGACTGTTCACTTACTGCCTGATCTACTTGCTGCCACTGTAATGTCATAACCGATGTTAATCACTTAATGTTATGGCTGATTGATGTGTTCGCTAGAGGACTAGAGTATATCGGTCTCTTTCAACTAACTGGTAGCTTTTAAAAACACAACCAAATACAATTAGATTATAAGAAAATAAATGGAAAATCTGTTTTGCATAAAGTACATTGGTCTTTTAATGCAGTTAAGGTGATACTGTGTGTGTGTGTGTGTGTGTGTGTGTGTGTATGTGTGTAGTATGTGTCAGACTCCCTGCAGGCACAGAAGCATCCAGTGGTGTGTACCTGCTCAGTGTCTGAGATTCAGGCCGTGCTCTCGGCTCTGCTTACTCGCATTCAGAAGTTGTAAGTCCAAGTTCAGTCCTGGTTTATTTGAGCTAGTGAGCCTGCGAACCTGGGTAATGCTAATGCTAATTCTAATGTTGAGTGAAGCGCCTGCAGTCCAAATGAGCTAAATCGAATACAATAGGTATCTTTTAAAGTTACAACATGTTTAGTACAAATTCAACACTTTTCTTTCTCCGGAAAATTTCTCTATTTTAAGAGAAAATAATCCGAATTATTACTATATAGCTGCTGTACACACAAAATCCAGGCGGTCTTTCACCAGGTGTAATTATTTCCACAATAATGTGTGTGTGAATCTGAGGCCTGGGCTAGAATGGAATCTGTATGTTGGACGGGAGGGAAATACCATGGCGTTGTGGTGTTGAAGGTGTGTCCAAACTTTTGACTGGTACTAATAACCACACGACCTTTTGTCATGGTTCCTGCACCACCAGTCTCATGCTCTCCGTGCTCCTGCTCTCTGCAGCTGTAACTGTAACTCCGTCACACCTAAACCTGTGAAAGTGGTGGCTGTGGGAGGACCGAACTACCTGGGAGCCATCCTGCGCTTCTTTGTGTCCCAGCTAGCCAACAAGACGTCCGACTGGCTGGGGCATTTAAGGTTTCTGGTGGTACCACTAGGTAAGTGCTTTTTCAAGCTCCAACCAACGATGATACTGTATACCGCATACGGAGAGCTTTTGACTGAACTGGAAACTCCAGGCAGAGTAAATGACCTCTTGTGCGCAGGTTCTCACCCTGTAGCGAAGTACCTCGGATCACTAGACAACCGTTACCGTTCGGTTTTCCTCGACAGTACGTGGCGGGAGTTCTTCAGTCGGACGGATCCTCCTCAACCCGGTACGTACCTGTTATCGGTGCTACGCGTTCAGGAGTCGGACCGCAGCTTGTTTACGTTGCGTTTGTGTTCAGGTTTATCGTCTGCAGAGTGCGTGGACGTGGCCGGACGCATCGGTCAGTACATCGACGGAGCTACAGTCACTCATCAGCTCCCTATTGCCGAGGCGATGCTCACCTGCAAGCACAAAATGTGAGCAGATCCCGAGATAACGTACAACAGGAGTTATTGTTGGTCCATGCAGCGTGCATTAAATAGCTATCATAATATACAGTATAGTGCATGATTATGTTTTTGTCTCCTATGCTTTTCTGTTTTTCAGGCAAGATGATGATTCCTATCAAAATTTCGTCCCCTTCGTGGGTGTAAGTACATTTTTAATGAGCATCGCTGCTTAGGAATTCTGTACATCGCTGCTCATGAAATCGTTCATTTTGTTTCGTTTTGCTTCGCGCCAACCAGGTGGTTAAAGTCGGTTTGATCGAGCCCATGTTTGGATTGGCAGGTACCCTTCCCGCTTTGTGACGACGCATTTACCACCATAACCTGCAATAAGACGTGTAATTACTTTACATCTAAAATGTATTACTTTAACTTTTCCCTTTTTACTCTCGACAGTTGGCGACTGCGAGGAGGGCGTGTCTTTAAGTCTGATAGTTCCTTCAACTTCTCCTCCTGCTCATGCATTGTCTGCTGGGATGATGAAAGAATCTGCCACCCCTCCCCCGTCACCATCGCTCAGTGGTGTTCACGGGTAAGTCTGATTTTCAAAATGTTGAAATGATTACTTGGATGGTTTGGCTTTCAGATGCAAAGTAGAGGATTTTTACTATCCAGGCGATTACAATATACTGATACTAGACAGTAGTTTCAAAAATGCTAAATAAACTAAGTATGCACCGAGTGTGAAATCCCAATACTGGTACCAATACTTAAAATCAAAATTTAGCCGATGTTTGATACCATGGTTTTTTTTTTTTTTTTGCTTGCGGCTTTAGACTACCTTCTCATGCGCAACCAAACAAAAGCTGAGTAATGTGGCTTTACGGTAATACCAGATAACACCACAAGGTGGCACCACTGTTTAGTTACAGTAACCTAAAGTGGCTGCACCACTCACTCAGGAACTGGAGCCTATCCCAGGAAACTTGGGCATGAGGTGTGGTACACCCTGGACAGTGTGCCAATTCATCGCAGGGCGCGCACACACATACACACACTATGGGCAATTTGGGAACACCAGTTAGTCTAATCTGCATGTTTTTGGACTGTGGGAGAAGCACGGGGAGAACATGCAAACTCCATGCACGCAGAGACGATGCGGGAATTTGAACCCGGAACCTGGAGGTGCACGGCGACAATGCTAACCGCTAAGCTGCCGTGCCACCCTGCACCTATATATCAATAAATCTATTGAAATATTGAAATTGAATATAATTGTTTCATGGTCACAAAAGAGATACATTTTCCAGTTGGATGATTAATCCTTTTATTACATTGTGAGTAATTAATAATAACCTTACCTTTGATAAAACCCTTTTATTCCATCATATTCTCATAAAAATATTTACATTCCAGATAAAGAAATTTCCACATCAAAATGTCAAGAATTAATCAGCCTGTGGGGAGCATGTACAATAACTGTTTTGTTTTTTATTAATTGAAAAAATTTTTTTCTTAATAAATTTTAGAAAGAAAAACAAAAGAACTTGGAGACTTCTTTGTCTCTCCATGAGATGCGCATAAACAAACTGACGACTCAATGTGCTGGAAAGTGCTGTTGCCAGACTAGTCGTTAACATCTGCTCTTTAGAATCGTGACTCGCGGCACTGCCTGTCCGTGTACGTGAAGGCCACTGACTGACACACACCAGCATTCACTCGAATACACACTGTCTCGTTGTATTGAGATCAGATCAGAGAGAACTGAAATATTTTCTTTTGAGAAACAATGTATCCGTATGAGCTGAGATTCAGTCTTGTAACTGGAGCAACCTTCTGAACAATCAGATTGAATCATTTAACAGTACAGCGGTATAACAAATACATGTGAATAAATACTCACGCTCACGATAATTAATTGACGCGTCATGATTTTTGGCCAGGAGTCCCAACATGTCTCACGGAACAGACGCTATAGGGCTGCAGGTGGATTACTGGGTGGTTGAAAAGCGCAAAGACGGCGAGAGGAGGGACACCAAGAACACCCTGAAGAGTGCTTTCAGATCCTTACAGGTCAGCCGGCTTCCCAGCTCCAACATCGCCGAGCTCCAGCCCGGCTCCTGCACCATGGCCATGACTGTGGTCACCAAGGAGAAGAACAAGAAAGGTGAGCAGTCCGCATGGCCACCTGCTGTCGATATCTTGAGGTTTTTAATGAGTCTAAATGACGTCTTTTGGAACATTTGGAGATTTGGCAGCCAGTCATGTGCCAGCTTGAGCCTTTTTATTATTTATGTTCTTTCACATCAGTAAAAACATTCTTCGTTTCTTCGATTAAAAAACGGCACGTGGATGTTTGTCTTTTCCCAGTCCCTACTATTTTTCTGGGAAAGAAACCAAAGGAGAAGGACACGGAGTCTAAGAGCCAGGTGATAGAGGGGATCACCAGACTCATCTGTTCTGCTAAGCATCAGCAAACAAGTCTTAGAGGTAAAGCCCAAATTATATTATATTATATATATAACATTATAATAGTTAAAAGTTTAAACGAAAAAAGAAGTTGATCAGCTTTAATATATTCAGTCATATTACAGTGGAACCATGGATTACGAGAATAATTCGTTCCGGAAGTGAACAAGACTCAACACTCCTCCTCCCTCCCCCCACCTCACTTTTTAAGTTTCACAACAAACGGACACACACATAAACACAGCGGAAACACCGTTTTAACAGGGAAAAAATAAATCTCTCTGAGACCGGCGTGAGCGTATACTAAGGGAATCACTTTTTAAGTTTCACAACAAACACACACACACACAGAACGGGAACACCGTTTTAACAGGGGAAAAAAGAAATTTCTCTGACCTGGCATGAGCGCATACTAAGGGAATCACTGCTGTAAAGTAAAAAAAAAACAAATGAACCAGCACCTTTGAAAAGAATCGTGACAGAGCAGAGTTTCTGTGTGTTTGTGAAGCCTGGGAGGGGGTGAAAAGGCTAGAGAGCGTCTGTGCGTGTGTGTGTGTGTGTGTGTGTGAGACGAGCAGAGTTTCTGTATGTTTGCGAGGGAGGGGGGGAGGTGAAAAGGTGAGAGAGTGACGCTCGGTGTCAAAATAAGAGTCTCATGCGTGATACATGATACTCGGCCCTCATAAACTAATACTTGCTCGGTTTCCGATTAAAAATTTATTAAAAATCTCGGTTTACGGAACACTCATAAACCATGTTACTTGCAATCCGAGGTTCCACTGTATTATTATTTCAGTAGATGATCCTTAATCTTTTTTTAGAAAACTGTAATTTCACCAAATTTTGCCTGGTACTGGTTTCTACCGGATTGGTGGCTAAATATTAAGAAATTGTACAAAACGGCAAGATTTTGAATTTACTGTAAAAAGATCAAATAACAGTAGATTCAAAATCTTGCCGCTATAGAAAGGATATAGAAAAAGAGGATATAGAAAAGTTATGTATGTTTACGCCTTGCTTACACCAAGTTGTACTTCTTTCATCGTGCGCCAGATGCACTCCCTGTTCAGTAAAACACACCATAACATACAGTGTTCAGTAATATACACCAAGTTGCCACTGTTCAGGTCTAAATCAAGTGCTCTCCAGGGGTGCTGTGTCCTGGCTGACCTTGCACTTTGATCCCAGCTTCCTAACTGCTCTATGTGAAAAAATTTTTAAGTATTTCACTGTGCTGTAAGGTACATGTGACAAATAATTGAAATAAATATACAGTATATAAAAATATATATAAATGTAGATACACGTAGACTGTATAACATCGCTTTTACTAAATGTTTTGATTTCACTTATGGTGCAGGGTACCCTTCAGGCAGATATCGAACTACTGCAATAGTTTCATTAAATTTCTGTTCTGCCAGTTTTGTGTGATGACATGACAAAGTCATGACAGAGACCACAGACAGACAGAGACAAAGAGGCACAGAGAGACAGAGAGACAGGCAGACAGAGAGACAGGCAGACAGAGAGACAGGCAGACAGAGAGACAGGCAGACAGAGAGACA
>QMIH01001535.1:1796-36286 GCA_003987875.1 Clarias batrachus | reverse complement strand
TATATATATATATGTAGCTTTTATATTGCATTACTATAAGAATGTCTAGACTTAATACATTAACAACTTTTATTTTATTTATATAGAGAGCTAGAGCTTTTAACAATAGTCATTTTCGCAAAGCATCTTTACAGGAACAAAAGAAAATTATGGAAATGAGTGAGAAAATCCAGTATATATAAATCAAAACGATCAGCCTGACCCTTTACACGTGTTCTGTTGAAATATTTTATTTCTGTTAAATGTTTAAAAGTGATTGGTCAGAAGGTATCAATTATTCACAGATATTATTGACAATAGTTCTGTTTGTAAGTCAAATCTCTGGTTTTTGTGTTCTTTGTAGTGTTATTTCTACAGTAACGAATCATACATGCTGTAGGGCGCTCCACACAAGCTAATGTGTATTAATAATAATAAAAGTTTGAGTTGCAATTTTAAAACTACACCATATTTCTTTCTGACCATATTTAGCTCGGATTATAATGCAAGAGCAAAAATTGTTCCCCATTCTACCAGAAACACTCTTTCACCATCTGAGAGCTGGAATATTCCCGGAATAAATGCATAGATGTGATAACCTGGTCATTCAGGTCAGCTGGTTTCATTTTATTGCTACATAACATTACTGAGTCTAGACCTGATGAACCGAAGCAACCCCTGATTAGAACACTGTCTCCAGAGGATTGTACAGTGGCCACTATGTATGATGAGTGCATCGCTTCATGTGCTTCCCCTCTTACCCTGACACTCCCATCACTCTCTGGAATACGGTCAATCTGGACGCATCAGACCATGTGACCATTATCATTGCTCCAAATTCCATCATTATGCTCCCTAACCATAGATGTGATGTCTACTGTCAAAGCTTTTTGTGGTGCAACTTCACCAAAGTGTTCATCTAAAGTTCTTCCATTTTCTGCTTGATAAACTCCAAGAATTTTACCCTTCTGAAACAGCAACTTTTTATTGGCAGGTACAGAGCTAAACCTTTGTTTTCTGACATGGGAAAGCCTTTAGGATCATAAAATTTATAGTGTCTGGTTTACCAGTAACATGACAGTAAAGTCTTTGCTCTGTGTGTGTGTGAGTGTGTGAGAGAGAGAGAGGTTCGTGAGTGGATGATGAAAGAAACTCATTTGTTTAATGGATTCTTCACAACATTAACTGCGCCTATAAAATAATTTTATGAGGGTGTTCAAATGAATCCAGGACTTGTGATGACTTTTCTTGTGAATGAAGGCGTAAACCTAGATGACATTTACAAAACACTTGAAGCACAGTATGTGCTTAAGATGTGCGGTGAAGCGAATCTTGCTTGAAGTAAAACATCTGAACAGTGCAAACATTTAAAGGCGGCTAGATGTCCGTGAATGATGAGGAGGTTCGGCTGGATTGGATCATAATCCAATTATTTCCAATGCAGTTGTCCAATGATCCTTGAAAATTGATGGATAACTTGTTGCTAGTTTGTGGAAGGGTCCAATTGGTTTGTGGGAACTGTACAACCAATCATAACATAACTGTGTTGTTGTTTTGCACAAAAAAACATCAAAAATCCTGTCTTGACTTCATGTACAGTAGTACGTCATTTGTTACTAAATGAACATGTTGTATTTACAGTGAGGTAGTGATTCCACACTTACTTTACTTCTGTCAGGCTGCATCACTCTCCATCGTTGATGGTTTTTCCTAGATCAGCATGCTCAAAAATTTTTTATTCCTTACTTACATACTTCTGTATAAAAAGAACACTTAGTAAAGAAAGTAACCTTCTTTAAACCTTTAACCTTTCTGGCTACCTAAATATTTAGAAATAGCAGCAAGGCCAGAGTGGACACTGAACAACAAGAAAGAAAAATAAGCGAAAGGAAGAAAAAAAAAATAAAACAGAAAAAAAACATTCAAAGACTGCTCTGCAAATGATGACAAAAAAAAGCTTTAATTTAAATAGAAGGGAAAAAAAGATCACATAAAAAATCTGTACAACTTTGAATATTGAATAACAGCTTTTAAATAAAAACAAATACCCCGTACATAACTAAAAGGTGATTAAAAAAAGAAAGAAAAAAAAAAAAAAAGAGTGGGATGTACTATTTTACAATACGTGTGCAAAAGCAGTACTAATTGATTTCCTTCCCAAAAACTGCATCAAAGGTCAGAGTGCTTTAGGAACAGCTCCCATAAGATAGTGTCTTTGAAAAATAACCAGTAATCCAATAATAAAATAGATTCATATACTTTTAAATATATATTTTTATATATATATTTATATACAAAACATACCGTTGATTAACGGCAGAAATTCGTTCAATCCCTTTTTATTACCGACACCAGGGACTGTCCAGTAACTTGTGCTTGCCATTCTCCAAATCAGAAAAGGAAACTCCCTGTAGCTTTGGAGAGATTACACTAAAACGAAAGACGGAGAACAACAAGGAAATGGCGCCAATAGCGAAAAACCATTTAGACCACTGGGCAAAAATAAAATCGAAAGGGGGATCGTCTCAAGGAGTTACAGTCAAAATGACAAAACGGTCACTGGACGAGCAAAGGTAAGTATGTGTGAGAACAGACCAACCAAGCTGGATATCACAGGAAAAAAAAAAGACCTGAGAAGGGCAAGATAAAGCAAGCGGTGCACACCTAGTGAACTCGACGTCTAGTGTTTCTCTAATATTTAGTCGTGATCTTCATGTGCTGACGTGCATGAAAAGAAAATTCCAGACGTGCAGGATTTAAAAATAGTCATATTGCTGTGGTGGTCACCACAAAAATAATAATAATAAAAAAGCATTCTTTGAAGTGTAAAGATGCTGGTACTGTTCCTTTACACCTCTCAAAATTTTAGGTTATACGGAGTGTGACTGCCGAATACTGAAATTAGCGTTTAGGTCATTTAGCATGGTGATTGATTTTTTAAATGACTATTTTTTCCCCCCCTAATGACTTCCAAAGTATAGATTTAACAATGACCTAGATGTAATGAAACATTGAATGGAATATATACTATTAGGTAAAACTGACGGACTCATTTTATCTGACTGGGATGAGAACCACACTATACCATCATTTCTAAAAATTGCAAACATGAAGCCGTATTTGTACAGAACAGTGGACAAGAACAAAGCAGGACTGAAACGAGAAAGAATAAGGTTCTTCAACTCAACTTTCTTGTACTGTAGTAGGGATGTGGGTTCAATGCAAACAAAAAAAGTCATGCCCAACCTCGGGCCTAATTCCAGTTGGATTATAAAGCAAACTAAAATGCAGACTCAAAAGGTCCCTAAAATCAGAGTAGCATTTTCTTTCCAGCCTTTCCAGTTAGCATCAGCATATGACAACCTGGTGCAATGAACAACAAAAAAATAAAATAAAGAGACACCCTCCACCACCCTCAAACAGCAATCAATAAATATGTTTTTTTTTCTTTTGTTTTTATTTTATATGTGTATATCTTTATTTGTTTTTGCAAAGTTCTTCCAACTAAAACGCTGGAGATTAAAGGTCAAAAGGAGCAGTAGTTTGTTTAGTTCCATTAGTAGTAGAGGGGATGATGCAATAGCAGTAGTAGTATCACAGTAAGAAAAGCTGTACTGCGGGTGCTTGCTGATCGACAGCAGTATGACGCGAGGGAGCCAGCGCTGTATCCCAGTCTGAAGACCATTAGGTAAGACAGGGTTGGCTTTAGACAGGAAGAGAAAAAAATAATAATAAAAATGGGAGGACAACTGTGGACTTGATATAAAAATTTGGAGGAGTAACGATCATCACCATGAGGGTACAAACTGATCTGTACGGTTGATCCTTTTGCTTCAGATTTGAACACTGTTCATATTCACGGTTCTCCATTTTGTCCTCTCCTTAGTGGACTGTAAACTATTCAGGCAAGAGCACCAAAAGTCATGGGAAGTGTCTGAGCGCAAGTATGTCCACATACAAATCGACGTTTTTTCCCTGAAACTAGCTGACACGGTTGTGGGTTATTAACCTGCCATCTGCGGGCACTGGGAATTAAAATGTTACGCTCCTTTAATAACTGAACTGCTTTAAGTGATGTCTCTGGGAACAGGAACAGTGAGGAGAGGAAGAATGGGGTGGCGGGTGCAGCAAGATCCACGTCTGGAGAACTGTAACGATATTTCTTCTGGTTCTTGTATGGGTGAAGACCCTGTTGCTCCTTGGGTGCTGGATACAGGGCGACAGCCTTCAGCCAATGGTCTCTGCTACACATAGGACTTCACTTTATGTCAAGAATCCCCACACCCATCGTTACTTGGAAAAAAAAAAAAAGAAAAGATTATACTGCACTGGCTTTTTTTTTTTCATAGTGATGAGAGATCCACAACATGGTTTTATAGCTTGGCCTTGCATGGGGTGTGACCTGAAAGCTATTTTGCTAAGCAGCACCTTTTCCTAGTGTACGCCCATACATAATAAGCAAAAAATGCTTTAAATAATATCGCAGCAAAAAGCACAGAAACAAACAAACAAAAAAAATCAGTTGAGGGTTCAACTTGACCTCAAGTAACAGAAAGCTCCAGCTCTCTTCGTCAGCTGGAATGAGCATGGACTCGGCAGGAGACCAGCTCCAGATCCCAGCTTCACTTGGTCTAGGCCTATTTGTGCAGGTTAGTCTATGTAGAGGCTCAGCGCAGGTGCTCAAGTAAAGGCAGTTCGGTAGCCTCCTCCCGTAAACTTGGAGGATCTGATGTAAGGGGTGTGCTCTCTGTGGGCACGGAAACACTCACTGCATCCAGTGCTGGACTGACCTCAGGGGGTGGGGCAGGTGGAACAGGTTGGAAAGCCTTGGAAACAACATTTCGACATTAAGAAATTAATTTTAGCCAAAGCAGCAGCAAGAGTAAATTACAGAACCAAACCAAACTTAAATTACAGATTTAAAATAAAAGTTGAATTTTGATTTAAGAATAAAAAAACAAACTTAAAGACAAAGCAACTGTCTTCTCACCTGAGTGCGGATGCAGTGGGACAAGCCACTGTCCCCATCCACAGCCGCCGGCCCATTAAAGCCTTTCCTGCCGGACAAACTCCACTTGCTGTAGATGGCGTCGTAGTGCAGGCCACTTCCATGACCAAGCCCCATGCTGATGCCCCTCTGAACGGCCCTGTGGCTGGCACCGTCCTGCAGGCTGCCTGGACAGAAGCACTCAGTGGGTGGCACGGCCACAGATGTACTGAAGGACAGCTGCGAGCTGGACAGGTGCTGACCCAGCAGGCCCTGGATGGAGGAAGTGCGCTGGAGAGAGCTCACCAAGCCTGCGTCCATCCGGCCCTCAGATTGGCTAAGCAGGGTCAAAGGGAGGGGCTGAGAATGGACAGGCCAGCTCGGTCCAACAGGATTGTCAGTTCCTGTAAAAGGAAATACATTTTATTATTCAGAAATATATCACGGGCTTGTGAGTCAAATCTACAAGAGTGACTCTGAGGGAAAAAAATTATGTAAAAGGAGAGAGTGTGTAAAAGCGCAAGCCTCGCTGTAGTCTTACCCATGGATGGCTGCACTGTGGTAAGGTGGGACTGAGACACAGTGGGCGCCGTGCTCTGGGGAGGAAATACTACAGGATTGTTACTGATGGACGAAGATCCACCACCACAATCAGAGTCTTCTATGTTCCCCCCGCTGTTGCAGCCTGCACCACAGCCCTTCTGCAGCCTGCAGGAGAATACAGAACGAAAAATCAACACAAGATCCAGCTAGTTAAAAGTGACGCATGTCATCTAAGACTTCTTACTCCAATAGTAAATTTAGATTGCAAATAATGCAAAGAATCTTTTCTAACCTGTCCCAGCTGCTGATGAACCAGGTGTAGATGTTGTGAGGGCTTATGGGCCCGCCCCAGACAGACCGGAGCTGGCTGTGACCTCCAGCGTACGAGGTGGTGAGGGGGGAGACGTAGATGGGGTATCCGATAGGCTGGTCGCAGGACGAGTTGATCATGTTGCGCAGTGCCTGCTTGGCATTCTGGATGCTGCCTCGCTCAGGGTTTCGATTTCGCAGGAAGACCAGCTCCTGCTGCTGCCCGGCCCAGAGCCCACGTACACATTCTCTGTTTACCTGTAAGAGTAGATATATGGTAGATATTTATATGACATCACATACAGATCAACTGAAAGCAAATCAGACTTTAAACAGCTGTGAATGAATACCAAAAACCCTGCATGATGAATGTGTTAAGGCCGATTTACACAGGGAAACGCTCCGGTCATTAACATACTACAAATGTTTGCTCTCCGATACACGCTTTGATTTATTTGCCCTACAGAGCACAATCAACTGAGATGGTGTGTAATTAGTCATTCACTGTCTGTCTAGACCGCTTTATCCTGTATACAGGGTCGCAAGGGGCTTGGAGCCTAACGAGGCGGGGATAGACCCAGGACAGGATGTCAATCCATCACAGGACACACACACTCATTCACACACAACAGGCAATTTGGGAATGCCAATTTGCCTAACCTTCATGTCTTTAGATTGTTAGAGGAATGCCAATTTGCCAATCAATCAAGAACAAACCACAAATCCTTACTGATTATAATGCTGAGTAAATCTTTTTTCTGTTTTAGATTTAATTAAGAGCTGTGTATTAGTATTTGATAATTTCCAACATTTGGTAGGTATGGGTGGAGCTAAACTGTTTCTGGGAAATACAAAATACAGTCGACCCCCTGAATAGTTGCGGTTCAGAGTTTGTTGCCTCAGTCTTTTGCAGAATTAAAGTACATATAGGGGGAACGTCGGTATTTTACATTCTAGCATGGCAGGGGAAATAACAGTACAGTATACGAGTTTACCCTTACATAATTTTTTTAAGGGTAACGTATTAAGCAGAGTTTGAAATTAAATAAAAAATGTAAAAAAAATAAATAAATTATATATTTATATTTTAAATATATAAATATAAATGCCTATATAAAAATAGGCATTTATAGACCACATCCAATATTTGTGTTTTTTCACAATTTACAAGTGCTTTTTATTAGGAATTTACAAGGAACGTGAATTTGGGGGTCGACTGTATTAAAAAAAAAAAAAAGGAATTGCTGATAATCCACCTGATAAGACATACAGGCATTTGCAGTTTACCTTTATGACTCTGAAGCTGAGGAAGCGCTTGTTCAGCATGATGATCTTGTATTCGTCACTGCCGTCATCCATGACATGTCGCAGTGCCAGGAGTGAGGGCATGTTGGCCAGGATGGCACTCCGCCAAACCGGGTCACCTTCATGAGAGATCAGCATCTTCTCCTCATTAGCAGTGATGGCATCGTACAGCACAGCCGGATCCTCATACTCATCCGGAGAAGTAAAGTGGTCCTAAACACGCAAGTGGGAATAACAGACACACTCTTTCTGGGCTATAATATATAGAGCATTACAGAGTAAAAACAAAGGCCTATTTTTGTCTGAGCTAAGAATAGACAGCGGTTATCCCAGAAACCTGATTTTCAGCTGAAAGAAATTGGAGAGGGGAGGTTTTACCTGATGCAGTTTGAGGGACATTCGCACACCGGGCGCCACCACTCGATTCAAAAGGTCCATGTCTGCAAACACCCACTCATCCCTTGGTGACGTGATCCGGAAATCGCCTTTAAATAGAGCATGGAGGCCATAAAGGAATGGCTCCAGGCTGCAAGAGAAGAAAATTCAGAGCGGAATTAATCATTTTTTAGGAAGCTGTTTCACCAAAAAAAAAAAAAAAGAAGAAGAAAAAAAGGGTAACATGGCTATTAAATTTAAAGTGTTACCTTGCAGACATGCTGTGGGACGCTGTGCCAAGAGCCCTGCGGCCAAGAATGCAAAGTCCGAAACAGAGCGTGACCAGAGGGGAGTCTCTCTCACTGTCCACGGGCTAAGACAACAGCAAGAGAGAGAGAAGGTAATAAATCATTAAGGCACCACATACTGTAAGGACACCATGTCCTTACCAGAGCTGGGTGATATGTCCTATAAATTTAATCTCTGATTTTTTAGATAAAAATCGATTTTCAATTTTAAAATGATAAATTTTCTAAAAAAAAAAAAAAAAACGAATAAAAAACTACCCTATCATCTCTAGTGTTTTTTTTTTTATTATTATTTTTTTAGCAAAAACAATATACCCAAACATATGAACTGCTTATTAGGACTAAAATTGCAAAGCTTTTCTTACTATTTTGGAAAAAAGATTACGACAAAAACAAAACGTTAAAATGTTCTTAGTGATGTACCGCACCACAGCATCAATAATATCTTTCCATCAAGGCCACCGCTTATCATATGGGATGTGGTGGGAAAATGCGGCTTCTATTTTCACCCGTTTTTTTTTAGCTAGTGTTTTAGCGCTGCCACTGTCTTGTTTAGCTCGCAGCTTACACACGCCTCCCATTCAATGTGGTTCTGTTTGAAGTGCTGGAATAAATTAGTTGTTCTGCTTCCTTTAGTTGCCACAAAACTGCAGACAAATCAAAGTGAAACTATAAAATCTGTTTTCATTTTTCAACATCGACATAAACCATAAATTCTAATTAATCTATAACAACAATTAATCGCGCAGCTCTAGTCCTTACATAGCTATTTTCCACCAGTGGTGTAGGTGATGAAATCTTATATATGGAGTCACTCCCCAGGCTTTTTCATCAAGAGAGTCAGTTCTCATGTAGGACCGAGTCAGTTTTTACAGTCCTCCTGTGAAACTGAATCTAGTTTAACTTGTTCAATTATTTGTTTAAATAAAAAATCCTAAATTCTACATGAAATTAAAAGGTCTGGTGTAAGATAAACCCATCAGCCAGGAACAGTTAGAACTGCTGTGTTGCAACCTCTGACCGACCAGACTTGAATTAAACAGCTCTGTGGATTTTGAATATTAAAAGTGGAAAAGCTAGTCTATGTTTGTATAAAGTTAGTCTATGTTTGTATTCTGATTAAGGGCAGAATACCTTCTGTCTGCGGCTGTTGCAGTACTGGATCCAGTCCAGGTAGACCATGCAGAAGGCAGCTGGGGTGATGCCAGAGGCTCGGTGGTCGTAGTCTTCATCAATGTTCAGGTTAAATGTGGGGTCACTGTCAACGTACGAAGCACTAAGACATGGTCTTAAAGCTTCCTGCACCGTCTCGTTGGACAGCCATTCCTCCAGCTTAGATGAGCGACTCACATAGTAGATGATACTCTGTAAAAGAAACTCAAATTAGCATCCTAGCTTAGATTTGGTGTGTGCTCAAAACTGCATCAGATTACAATGATTACAAAAAAAAAAAAAAAAAAAAAAGGTATCAATTTACATTTATTAAATTTTGGTAGATGCTCTTATCCAGAGTGACTTATACAGATGAGCAATTATGGATTAAGAGCTTTGCTCAAGGCAGCAAGGTGAGAACTGAAATGTCCGTCCAACATGTTAACAACTGCACTTCAGGAATTTGGCAAAAGTGGACAGAAACCTCCTGTGACAGAAATACCTTGACATAGTAGGTGATGAGAATCTTGCGCAGGTCAAACACTTGCAGCATGGAGGCAGCATTGTTGTCACTGATGCTGTAGCCTTCCAGGACGTACTTGGTTGCGGCAACCTCCCAAGCGAGCCAGCGCTGACCGAAGGCTGCATTGAAGGACAGCATGTGGGGCAGGTGGCCTGGCTCACAGCAGCAGCAGCCCTCRTCCTCCTCCACGCCCTCAGTGATGGCCTCCACTTCACGCTGCTGACAGTATGTACCTGTTTGATATCACACAAAGTGATGGTAAATTGACGAGAGGGCACAAATGATTTTGGGTTGTTGAACAAACGCCATACTGAACGACCCTGATATCTTGGGAAAATGTTTAACGTTATATATGACATTACCGGCATCCTACTGATGAAGAAACCCTTGTGTCGGACAGCTTACACCCTGTACGAAGAAGCTCACCTCTGAACTCCAGGCCTCTGAGCTGGAAGGTGACGAGCCCATTGCCGATTTCGATGAGGTGCACAAGGGCATTGAGGTAGTCTGATGCCAGGATGAAGCAATCCCCCGTGCTGTAGGTGCCCCAGCGGCCCAGCAGCAAGTCTCCACACAGAGAATGCTGCAGTGAGCGGGTCAAGTGCTCATAAAAGATAGAGTTCAGGTTGTTGTCATCAGCACCTTTTTTGGTGGTGGAAAAAAAAACAAAAACAAAACGTCAGTAAACAGATGACAAGGAATTTATGCAACAAATACTTGCGCTTAAACCTTTATGGTAACACTTACCAGGGTTACGATCGAGCTGAGTGGCCAGACGTGTGTTAGAGTGATCTACCCTTTTCGTGCTGCATAGGGAGATAATGAAGGTCAAAATTAGGATGCGTGGTAGGATAACACATAACTGATGAAATGATCGTGACAAAACGTAAACACAAACTTGTAGTCTCGCTCCCAGAACTTGACAGGGCGCGTGTAGGAGGTGACGAATACAGCGCTGCCCAGCACGGGATTGAGAGGAGTGGAGAAGAGAGCAGAGAACAGAGCCTGGACAAACAACATAGCCGAGTCTGACAGCACAACATCCGTTAAGGAAAACAGCTTTCTATGAGCTAACAACATAAAACTATTCGGTCATCGACACAGTAACATAACATTATTTTCTTTAACATGACCACTTTAAAACATTCTAAACATAAATTATAACTTTAACCTGAAAACAAATTATTAGAAAGGGCAGGCTCACGATACAACACGCAAAATGAATATGTCATATAAATCATTTTACATGTGATCTAAGCTTTGCTTGCTTCAATTATTTCATAAAACATGCCTGCATTTCTTTATTGCATAATTCTATCTGATAATCCAGTTCAATGTTAAAACATAAGCCACATGGTGGACGAATGCTGGCTGCTTTTGACATTGATAGGTCTTGCTTACACCAAGCACCATTTCTTGTGTACACAGACCTATTATTTGATTTACAAACCAAGATTAAGTTACACATACATAGTTTGTTTAAAAAGAAAAAAATGTTGCAATTATTAACCCGTAACTCAACACTTAATCTGTAACTGCATTAACAAAACTGTGGAGGATACGGGGCACGGCAAATGGCTGGGCGAAGGCGTGAAACGCAGAGCCCCAAGTAATCTGCCATGGAGCGATGTAGGTCAACACAAAGCGCAATTTATACAGGAGGTCCCACAGCTGCACAAACACATATTAAACCAGTAAAAATGTGACAAATGAAAAACTAAATATGTTCTAGCAGTACAAAAAAAATGCTAATGCTACTAAATACTACAATTATGATAATTAAGTATGTGATCGGAGGGTGGATGACATCAAACCTTGCTAAAGAGGATGGACATGAAGTAATAGTCGAGCAGGAAGGTTTCGGAGAAGCGTGGATAGTCGAACTGGAAGAAGAGCACGGTGAAGCAGAGTGTGACGTATTGTTGAGACGGTGTGCAGAAGGATGAACGAAGCAGCTTCATTCCAGCCATGGAGATGAACAGAGCTCGGCCACTGGACAGATGAGAACTTTGTTAATACGCACTACAAAAGTCTGGGGAATAAAATAAAAAGCTGATGGCTTTCTTTTCAAATATATTAACTTGCAGATTATCAATGTCCTTATTAAAAAACCAACGACAGTTTATACAGCTTAGAGCTGCAGAATATATATATATTTTTATCATGGCTTTAGTCTACTTGGTCTTTTTATTTCTGGTGGGAATTGCCACTAAAGGATTTCTAGACGAGAAACCAACTAATGGCAACGTCTGAATTGCTCATTTTGGTATATACTATCTGTACATTTAATTGCAATAATAAAAGAAGCACATGAATACATCAAATTCAGTTACAAATATGTTTCTGTAAACCATGGACACTTTGGAACTAGGCTGCAGTTTGGGGAATAAATGTGTTATTTGGTTATATAAAGGAATCAGAAACTTAAAACCAGCCGCTTCGTCTGGTTTGATATTCAGCTCTTTGATCATGTCGGAATTTAACAGGTGAGACATGGATAAGGCTTAACAGAACCCCAATGATATACAAAGGTCTCATTTCCAACACATTTAACAGTTTTAATTTTCCAAAATAATTTGATTTCAAATAGATGAAATCTTCAGAAGATATCCTGTAGAACTGAGCTGTATTTGAATGAGAGTGAACGTACTAAGTGCCAGGCTTGTCAGGGTTCAGGCTGATTGTGTGGGCTTCTGTGGTCAGGGAGTTGAGCACCACAGCAGGGTAAATAAAGTACTTCTCTACACACTGGAGCCAAGCGTAAAGCTTCTCAAACCACATGAGCTGAGCTGCATCTGTAACAGACAAGAATAAAACATAGTTTTTTTTTTTTTTTGCCAGTGTTGTGTTGGTGTGTTTGAGAGAGAAAGAATACTCACCCCGAACTTCAAACTGACTGTACTCTCGAGAACGTAGCACTGGGTGGGCCAGGCAGAACCAAGGCAGCTGCTTGCGAAACTGAGGCAATAAGTAGTGAGTTAGGAAGCCCACTACGCCGGCCAGAATATACAGAACAAAACTGAGAGCGGGCTGAAAGAGAAAGAAAGAGAGAAATGAAGACGCTCCAGAGACCAGCCACTGGGCATATTTGTATAAACAGTAGAGACAAAGCTGTCAGTACAAATGATGGACTTCTACATAGATCTTGGGCTTCAACGGAAAGTAAAATCAATACAAATATCTGCAAACAAATATTACTCTGGGCACATCCGTAAAAACAAATCTAAAATATTAAATTATGACTCAGCAATAATACAGCACAGTTACACAAGTTACAACCTTTTTAAAATAAAAAAATAAAAAAATAAAGCAATTCCGTCAACATTAACCATGTTCATATCATCAATTTGTAAAATAAAGAAAATCCAACCGTATGCATCTATTATCTACACAATAATAATTTAAAAACACGAATCAACGTATGTCCAGTGCAAGGAAATGCCCTAACCTGCAGAGCAATAAAGACTGTACTGGCACTGATGGCAAAGCTGATAATGGCCATGAGGGGACACATGACCAGGTCCGAGTGCAAAATCTCCTTCTGTAACAAAGAGAGAGAGAGAGAGAGAAGCGGTTTGAGAATAAGAAAACAACTTTTCACAAATATTGGGCAATTTCTTTTTCTCTGCAGTAGTAAAAGTGAAGGTACTAAATGTTCTGAATACCACAGAGTTGCGCAGTTTCTCTGGCAGTGGATCCTTGATCTCTAGAGGTGGCTCCTCAGGAGTCCTGCTTTCCAGCTCTGGAAAGAATTTGGAACGGACAAAAGACCTACCACATCGCAGGGCAAAAAAATGTTAAATATCAACCTCAACACGGACACTTAAAAATTTCTGAAAAAATGGGATATTTTCTAAAAGGCAATATAAATATTAATTTGTAATTTCTAATCGTGTTTTTAACTGACGAAGGTAAAAAGAAATGACATAATTGTATTTATTGAAGCAAAGAAATTTGATGCCTGCAACATGAGTTATACCAGACGCAATAGGTTTGTACAATATTCCCGATACACGGTCATTGTTCACCCCTTTATATGCCAAATCCATTTGTGAATGAATCAGTTCAAAGAATCCAAAGAATTTATGTCTTTCACTATCTACAGAATACAATATCATGAAAAGATTTAGATAACCCTGAGGAATCTTAGTCTGTATAAAGCAAAACTGAAAACTGTTGTTGAATTTTGGTGTGAGAGATTCGTGCCCTCAAATGGTATTGTATGAGGAACCTTCAAGCTTCTGGAATAAATGTAAATCACCTGGGTTTGGGAGTAGTTTAAAAAACTTTTGTCACTCAACACGGTGATCTGTTGCATCATGAAATGCAATCTGAAACTCTTACACAAGGAGAAAGCCATACATCAAGTCTATGGAGAAATACCATAAGCTCTTTGGGCCTGAGCTCATTTCAAATGGACTAAAAGACAAGGGAAATATGCACTGGGGTCAGATGAGCATATATTTCAGCCAGTTCTCTGAAAAAAATGGGCCAGTGATGAAACGGACAATTCAGCCTGGTATCGGTGCGGACAGCATGTGTGACTTTCACACATGTCAAAATACCATTAATGTGAAGGTGTATATTGGGATTTTAAAGCGACTAATGCTGCCATCAAGGTGACATCTTACCCTGAAAAGTGCACGCTTATTACAAAAGGACAATACCAGGTCTCATTCTGCACGTGCAACAACAGCATGGCCACGAAGACACAGATGGGATGTTCTTGTCTTGCCTGATGGCAGTGCAGATCTATTCAAAATCTGTGGCGCACTATGAAAATGAGAGTCAGACAACGCTGACCAAAGTGTGCTGAGCAGCTAAAGTCTTGCATTAAGAAAAGAAAAATTTTTTTTTTGCAAAACTGCAACAATAGCTACATTTACACAGATGATATCTCTTCTGACTGAAACCTTTCCCATTGGACAACCCAACTTAATTATTAATTACATGTATGCTGATTTGATAAGGTGTGCATTTACATGCTCCAACTGTTTACTCAGAAGAGGACATCTTTTTCCCAGTGTAACTAGAGAGGCAGAAAAACTTTTTCGTCCAGGAAGGAGGTTTGCCTTTCATCATTTATGAGAAATCCCACCTTGATTGGTTCAAATAATTCAGTTTCCTCTATGATTGGTTAGATTCTTTTCGATGTATGAAAAGGGGAGCCAATCAGCACTCCTTTCTCAGCCAGATACCCGGTGAGTGAAAGTAAACACAGATGAGTGAGAATGGTTCTCATGGAGTTTAGTCATCATGAACTGAGGCAAAAATTCCTTCCAGGAAACTTGTCGGTTCACCCAACATAACCCCGATGTGGGACACAGAAGAAAACAATATAGTAACTCTGACAAAAGAGAAATGATCACACCAACTGTTTACATGTCTAATATTTACCTGCTGAATGGATTATTTAACGAGTACACCACCCCACTCATTCTGATCAGACCAGACCGGGTAAGACTGCCCCAAAGAGGTGTTTACACCATGGATATAAACGCAAATAATTACTTCCTTATCAATCCTCAGTTGGAAACGATACATTTTAATTAAAAGGGATGGTGATGTGGCAAAGAGGTGCACGTGCCTTCCTGACATTTTTTTTGTGCTGCAGGCATCAGATTCCAATTTTGTTTACATAGATCTTATTTTTTTTAATTGCAATTTTAAAAAATACCCCAACTTTAAAATATTATTATTATGATGATCAATAGCAAAAGAAACAGAGTTTGTGGATGTGCAAATGAAAGTGGTACATTCATTCACATGATCTTCAGGTTTCTACTGACCAGAGGACGGTGGGATCACTGCTTTGCCTGCTTAAGTGATATGATGAGGCAAGGAGGAGGCCACAGAATACAGAGAAGAGCACTGGAACATGAGTCACACCCCATGGGGCCTACATGCAATAAAATATATATTTTTTTAATTAAAAAAAATATGCATCATGACATGATAAAATAGGTCTTTTTGCAGCTTAATATAGCTCACTTACATTAATAGCACCAAGGCAAAAGCCATAAACCAGAGCTGCTACTAAGACACTGCGTAACAGACTGTAGAGTGAGGACAGGGGGCTTGTAGTAGCTAAAACACAAAGACAGATTAGAAGGTGGACTAAAAAGATTACGGTCTATGCGTGGGTGTGAGAGCCTGTAATAATTTCTTACCTGTTCCACCAAACATGTGCATGTCAACCTGCTCCAGCAAACACATGAGAAAGGTGTTGACTTGAGGTAGAAGTCCAAAGAGGAAGATGACTGGAAAACACAGGGTGAAAACTGCAGAAAACAAACAGGAAAAAGGAAATGTCATCTTTCTTCTTGTGATTGAATTTTGAACTTTACTACTGTGTATAAAATTCTGAAAACTACAGCATTAAATATTTTGATACATTACATATTTTGTACATTTTAAATATATTTAAAAGATAATAGTGTTGAAGGGTTTTGTTTTATCTTTCCTATTATACACTGTAAACCAATACTAAAGATACTGTACCAAAACCATGAAATAAAACTTGGAAATAAGTATATAAAAAAACAAATAATAATAAACAATGGGTTTTGGCCTTGGAAAAGTAACCCGGTGGTAAGTAATGTCGCTTTAATGTCCAGACGTGGGTGGGAAAAATGCTGAGGCAGTAGTGTACATAGCTGTTATCAAAGCAAATGGTGTGGCGAATAAGGTAAACTTAAAATAATGTTTACTACATACACCCATGTGTTATTTTTAGTTCGGACATCTTCAGTATTGATCTACAATGTAGAAAATAGCAAAGATAAAAAAATAAGAGAGGATCCTGAAATGTGTATAGACCTATGAGCATGTCTCTGGCACACAGCAGGAACTGGGCAGAGAAGAAGGTAACTCCATAGAGAGAAAAAGGCTGCAGGTTGATGGATTGGCCGGTAAGGTCAAAGACCCAGATCAGCATACAGCACAAGCAGAAATACATCGGCCGACTGTACACAATGATCCAGTTATGGCCCTGTGCAAACACATCAAACAGCATTTCCTGAGAACGATCTCCTCACATGCAGCTCAAAGATCTCGATGAGGAAGTAAACAAAATGCATCTGGAGAGGAAGTGTGTACTCACGTGCATTGGGGAGGCTGCGTCAGGCTGCACGCTCTTTAAAAAGACACAACGAAACAAAGACTAATGAGTAAATACTGATATACGAACTATAAAAGTTGACACTCGCAAAGTGTATTTGAATGTGCTTTGTTGTGACTGCACGCACCTTCAATAAGGAGTACTGGCAGCTTGCGATGACAAGGCAGAACTGGAAAACCCAAATGTCCCTGAAGAAGCCGTGCAGCAGCAGCAAGAAGCCAAGAAAGGCCACCAGGCTGGCCAACACTACCGCAAACACATTCTCACCAACTCGTCGATTCCTGTAGCGCAGCAACCATAGTTAACTTAAAGAAACACTTTACCCTAAAAAAAATATTTTTAATTTATAACACAAGCCTAACAATAATACCTAAACAATATTCATGTAATTATAATTTTTTTCAACAGCATTGAAAGTAATTCTAATCAGATGAAAAGTACGGTGGCCTCGGATTACAAGTAACACGGTTTGCGAATGTCCTCCAAGATGAGCAAAGATGTTTTTTTTTTTATACATTTTGACTTGAAAAACGAGCAAGTCTTGGTTTATGAATACCAAGTATCATGAAGCATGCATGCGCTTCTTTTTTTGATGCCGTGATCAAAACAACTGAGCCAATGGTTTTTCTCTCTTGCGATACGGAATTGTGGGTAATCGTCTCCCCTGCTCGGTCTTGGTGCGCGTCTCTTACTGGTATAATCAACATCCATGAGCGCGTGTACTGTTTACCATAACACTGACCACGTGTGCGCGCATAAAAATTTTATTTGTGTTTGTATGCGTGTACTGTTTGTTATAACATGTGTGCGCAAAAGCAAGTCTCATTAGTTAGGTTAAAGATCCATTTTCTCTCTCTGCATCAGCCTGCGCTTTGTATGCATGCACGTCATTGGACACCGTGCCCCTTCACACACACAACCCTCCTCCTCCTCCTCTCGCCTTCTCATACACTCTGACGGAGACACTGCTCTGTCGCAATTCTTTCCAAAGGTAAAGTGCAGGTTAATTTTTACTTTACAGCAGGGACTCCATTAGTGTGTGCGCGCGCGTGTGAAACTCAAATAAAAGAGGAGGAAGGGTTACCGAGAGAAGAGGGAGAGGAAAGGGTCTCACTTATCATTCGGGATTTATTTTTACTTTTTTTTTTTTAAAGGTAAAAGTGCAGGTTAATTTGTTTTATTTTTACTTTATATCTTGCATTCATTATTTTTATGTATTATTTATTTGGGCTGTGGAACGAATAATTTGAGTTTCCATTATTTCTTATGGAAAAATTCACTTTGATTTACGAGTGTTTTGATATACAAGTCCGCGTCCGGAAACGAATTATGCTCGAAATCCAAGGTTCCACTGTATGACTTATGGTTGAGGTACAAGATTAATAAAACACTTCAGGATATGCGGTTATTGGAAAATGTAAAAATTAAACACACCACTTTGTATGAATGTGATTTCTATGTATACATGGAAGCACTTTTAGAAGTATTACTATAAATGGAATTGTTATATAAAAAAAAAATATTTCGAGAAATAACCCTGTGTAGATGTAACTGACCTGTCCAGTAACGCCAGAAGGGCCAGACGGTCATACCGTACTCTCAGCCACTTTCCTGGCAGCACCCAGAACTTGTAGTACTGTTTCGGCTTGGCCTTCTCCTCGATCATCAATGTGTTTTCCTGAGATTCCTGTAGGGACTCGTGATCCAGGTCAAACTATGAAAAAACAAGGACGACGATTGATTAATAAAAATCCCTCCATAACCCAAATTATTAACGTGCTTGCAAGAGAACGTCAAGAGGTTGTGGCTCACCTCAGGCATCTCCAAGGGCACTCTGCGCACCTGCATGCCCTGGAGGACCACAGGTCTAGGCTGCAGCATTGATAATGCAGGCGCCGCCACATCCTGCACATCAGTGGAGGTAAAGCTGGAGGACTGGGACTGCCTCTCACGC
This sequence comes from Clarias batrachus, assembly GCA_003987875.1. Classification (NCBI taxonomy): domain Eukaryota; kingdom Metazoa; phylum Chordata; class Actinopteri; order Siluriformes; family Clariidae; genus Clarias; species Clarias batrachus. The sequence goes on along the minus strand of QMIH01001535.1, from coordinate 17,731 downwards.
TCCCTGGAAAACACAAATGCACACACACAAGCTTCAACTCTGAACCAGCTGACCACAAGGTAAAATCTGAGCAGGTGAGAAACGGCTGTTTGGTTGAGACTTACTGCACTGGGTCCTCATAACCTCCTCCTGCAGGTCCAAACGTGTATGATCTTTTTATACCTGAGGAATATTGAATGGCTGATTTAAAAAAAAGAAGAAGAGGAAGTGGCTCTCTTGCATTAAAGAACTCCGGAATGTGTGGTTTTAAAAATAAAATGCATTAAATAACTAGCTGTTTAATATGTATGTAACACTCAAGACAAAAAAAAATCCTTACGAATATCTCTCAGCCCTTTTCTCCAAAGAATGCAAGGATCTATAAATATGCATGAGTATGCCTATATTTCCTGATAAGCCAATCCAACCCTTTCCACCTATTGGCAAGTAAGTCTATGCAAAAACCAATATAGTAATCATTGTTATTAAAAAAAAAAAAAAAAAGCACTCTGCAAAGCTCTTAAGAGAACATATACATGTACGAATACTAAAAACTGTTAATATTATTGGAATATTCAATTACTAAATCATCTGCGGGTCCTATTCATTCAAGAGCAATGAAGTCTGGCTTTACCACTCTCATCATAAAAGTAGTGCACCGCTCCCTCGGAGGTGTCGTCGAACGTGGAGGCTTCGTGCACTCCGCTTCGGGGAAGCAGCAGGGACGAGGCAAACTGTAGGGCTGTAGGGAGGGCACGTGCGCGGGAATGGGACGAGGCACGGGCGCGTTGAAGATCTTGAAGGCTGGGTGGGGAGCCCATGGTCGAGGGGGGTGGAGTGGGGTTACTGCCTGCATTATGTCTTCTGCGAATGGCCTGCGTCCTCTTGACACTGGTTACAGAGTCCCGTTTATTTCCTTCCTCAGAGGCCAGTGCTGCAGGAGACGCATTTAATTAAGGTGAAGGCGCATTTAATTAAGGTGAAGACACAGGCTTGCATTAAGGCTAGATTAAACTGCAAAACTACTTTAGGGGAGATGATTACAGGCAGCTCAAGGAAGAACTTAAAAGTAACAAAATACAAGCACAAATACACACGCACAAAAAAAAAAAAAAATCCAAGAATATGCATAGGAACAGAAAATATGAGGACTGTGTGCGCTGCCTACCTCCTCCCACAGCACCTTCTTCTAGCAGTTCTCCTGCTCTCCATCCGGTTTGGTTTCCAGCCCATGAGCCTCCTAGAGAGTCGAGTCTGTGAGCCCTGGGAAAAACCTCAGAGTGTCCGGTGCGAGCCTCCAGGTCAGACTTTGACATGGTAAGGGGTCGTGGAGCAGGAGTGGAAGAAGCAGCTAATGGCGAAATGGTAGAAGCCAGAGTTCCTGTGCTGGTATGGCCTCCACCAGCACCATCCATGCTGAGCACCCTGGCGTGAGTCTTAGCACTAGCTGTGCTGGCTGAGCGCTGCGCACTACGAGTGTGCGAGGGTCCCACTGTAGCTAGATCATTGTCCTCATTGGGAACGGGTAGCTGAGGAACAGGGACAGGTTGAGAGGTTGTGATTCCAGGATCTGGGGAGTAGCAGGAGGTAGACGAACTAGAGTCATCTTCATCCTCGTCGTCAGAACTGAAGTGCCGTTGTGAGCCGAGGCTTGAAGCAGCGCTGGCATCGCTGCCATCGTCCTCATCACTGGAGTCCTCGAAAAGACTTTCGCTGTAAGCTTTGGCGCCTAGTCTGCTGCGCACGGGCACGTAGTCCCTGCATTGGCTACGTCCGTGATGGCGGCGTCGATACGAGCCGCAGTCAAAACTGCTGCTGCCAGCAGCACCACGTTTCCGTGGTGCTTTCCTACGCCCGGGGCGCTGGGCCACGCTACCACCGGCACGCAGGAGTTTCAAGTCTTTGGGACGCACAACTTGCTGCTGCTGGGCCTGTAAGGAGGGCTCAACCAGCAGGTAAGGTGCAGAAGAGACAGCCAGGGCGGGTTCCGAGCACACCAGACCTGAGGGAACAGAGCCAGCCTGACGTGGAGGGGGCACAGGTGGCATAGGTATGGCCCGAGCCTGATCACAGGCCTCCGAAGGACCGCTGCTGCTAGAAGGGGATGAATCTTGCAGGGATGGGAGCTGCGCTGGAGCATCCTCACCCTCCACCAGAGTACGATCCAGGCCCTGACCAGGGTGGAGCTCTCTGGAGGGAGATCGTAGTAGCTCGCTATCCGAGAGATCATCTGTGTCGCTGCCTCCCAGGAACGCAGAGTCATCTGGCTGCTGGCAAGAACCCTTAACCAGAACCGCAGAGGAGGGCAGAGGAACGGACTGGTGCTGCTGGCCCAGTGACGGGCTTTCAAGCTGTGTAGAGTCCGTCTTCTCACTGCGGTAGCTGCTGACCGTGCTCAAAGTCTCTCTGTCTGTGGCCACACAGCTGTCTGTTGATCCAGCGGTCAGTGCCACGCCACTGTGGCCGCATGGTTGCTTTGCTCCTGGTCCAAAGCTCACTGGGTCAAGACCAAGGCCAAGCAGGTTCTCACTCAGTTCTTCACTCAAGCTGCTCTTGATGAGAGGGCTGAGTGGGGCATCGCCTAAGCTTTCAGACTCCGCCGAAGGTCCGAGTGGAGAATAGCCACCCATAGGAGGATCCTCTGGCCTTCGCTGTGCCTGCTGCTCCAGCACGCTACTGTAGACAACTGTCGAATCCTTTTCTTCTCCATCCTCTTGGCTGGATGGTGAGGGGGGAATGGAGGGGCAGTCTGCCAGAGGCAGGCTCGCAAAGCCTGATGACCTCACTCCGCCCACTCCCATGAGATTTGGAAAATCTCCAGCAATGGCTGCAGCAAGACAGGATTGCACCACACCACTGGCTCCTGTTGAGTCAAATAAATAACACTTTGCTCAGCACGGATTACTTCTAACTGAGCAACCTGACCATAAAAACAACAGTCCTGTTATTCTTATGGTTAAATGCTTAAAATGTGGGTGTACATTAAGTGACTCTGTCTAAGGTCAACACATTGATGATTGCTAAATGTACAGTAAGAGCGTTTTAGGTCTTACTGATTGCATCCTGAGAGTTGTGGCGAAGAACCTCTCTGTGTGCCGAGGTCAGACCGTTACCATTCTGATCTTGCATCAGCTCCTTGAGGTCTGGAAAAAGCGAAGAAGCATGAAATTAAATCTGTTTCACATTCCGTCTGGGAGATATGCATGTATTCTTTTAAATTTCCAGGCTTTCAAGACTGAATTGCTATTATGCAGCACACACCTATAAGAAGCAAATCCAATTATGCTGGCAGTATAGCAGCCTTTGGGAATAAGTATGTGAAACCTACATACCCTTAGATCCTCCAGGGTCCTCAAGCTGGGGTAAAAATTCCTGGGAGGAAAAAAAAAAAAGTTACCTTGTAAAGTTTAAGTATTAAAACTTTTCCCACATTAACAGTATTGTTTTTACAGGGAACGTTCAGGTGTTCATGTCCATCTTAATTCAAAATTGAGGTGCATACAATTACATTACCAAAGGGCGTTAGTTGTTCTGAATCTTCTTGCGCCACACACAAACAATGAAATTGGTCACAAGGAATGCGAGCACAACATAACTAATCAAATTCCACAATCACCACTCCATGCAAAAAAAAAAAAATACACCCGACACTCTGTGTTCTCTCTTGCCTGATCATTGTTTTGCTTTTTGTTCAGATATTAAAAAGTAAAAGAGAAAACATCAAAGAAAAAAATCTACTGCTTTATTGAACTATATCGAGAGAATTTGCAAATGGCTCTGCTAATTGTGGAAAACATGGAACACTTTGTGTTAGAAGGGAGAATTTTTGGTCTGGTTAACACGGATATTAAGCAGACCAAATGAAATGAAAAATGAGGAGTAAAAATTAAAAAGAAAACCTTTGCTTTTCTAGTGTGACCATGTTTTATCATTTTACTATTTGTGTGTTTAACTGGTTGATTTATTGCTGCAACCATTTTCTGTGGTCATTCTTGCGTGTTTGAGAAACACACCAAAAAAACAAACCACCACTCTGTATAAATGTTTCTTAAACTTTGAATTCTAAGCAGGGTTTTATTGGCTTGAAATGCTAAAAATCCTCCTCACCGACACCTGGTTCAGTCCAAACAGGGAATGCTGGGAGCTGCAGCGTACTGGAGGGGTTGAGTTCACCTTTCTAAACACAGTCATCTCCACGCCAACGCCACTGCCCCTGAAGAGCATGCACACACACACCAGCAGAACTGCTTAGCATCATCAATAACCAAACTCCCCAAAGACGAAAGACCTAATGAAGCTCTATTAAGAATAAAAACTGCCAGGAAGCCATTAACAAGGTCAGATTCTCATACTGCTAAATAACCTGTACTATTTTAGTACTAAACTGCCCAGCCGAAAAAAAAAAGAAAAAGAGAGAGAGTCACCACTTCTGAAGGGTGAAATTATTGGTCTTCATCAAACTACTGAAAAAAGTACTTATTAGTAAATGTAAGTAAAAAAAAAGAAAAGGACATTTGGATTAAGACCTGCCTAACACATTGCACAAGCCTCTGTAATTAGTGTTATGATTTGGGGTTGCGCTTCAGTTGGTCAGGTTTAGTCTCAGCAATGTAATGAAGTCAGCTGATGACCTCAATGTACTGAATGATCGAAAGTTATCACGTCTATGGACTTTTCCCTTCTATGGAATGTGCAACTTTTTTTTTTGCCAGGCAGTGTACATCAGTCAAGGCTAGATTTGTCTAAACAAAATAATAAAACATTAGAATAAATACATTGCACCTGACATGGCTATCAGAGCTGCTGGAATAGAAAAATTAATCAACCTTCTGACCGATAAGGATAGAAATTTCATCGCAGGTCAGCCCTGGATATCTCCGTGTACCTGTGTTGGCTGCTATCGTGAGCTCCAGAGCCGTCTTCACCTTCCTCCACTCTCTGAGGGTCTGTGGTCAGCGAGGCCTGCCTCTTCTCCACAATTTCTCCCAGGTCAAACATCGCATGCAGACGAAAGTTAACCACTTTTATAGCAGTGAAGAAGACGGCCACCACGGCGCAGTACGCCCCCGCTACTACTACAGTGGGTGGCAACGCCTGGAGAGTAAATTAAAAAAAAATTAAAAATACATTTTAAAAAGCAGTGGAACAATTGCCATTAATAAATAAGCACTGCTGCAACTTATGAGTCTATAAAGAATTGATTAAAAAAATTGTATCAATCTGACAAACTTTTTTGATTATAATGGCACGCAGGAAAAAGGAGATACGACATCTAACTAAAGGTTAAATCTAACAGAAATTTTTCATTACAGTTATTTATAAATGTATTTCAGTCTAGTACTTGCGGACTCAACCCATTTTGCTTGAAAAATGAAAACCTTTAATTCTCATGATATTTAATGATGTAAAAAAATAAATAAATAAAAAATTCAAGAACCGTGAATCATGAACTGTTGTGTAAATATTTTACATTCTAGCACTGTTCCACTTTCTCAGTGTAGGCCCAAGTATGTAACATCAACCTTGTATACAGCATACGCAACCTTAGATGCACATTAGTTTTGACTTTCAACTATGAAATGTTTACACTGTCATAAACAAAGTGATCAGTGCATTGCACAGTGTTACATTCTGTATCAATCTATATAAAACTTGTGTAGGTATTGAGGAAATAGTTCTGGTGTCAAATGTTTTCATAGAGAGAGGAGAAGCGATTACACAAGAGTGTTTTTGCACAGACTTTGATTCAGTGATTCCTTAATGATTCATGCCAGAAGTATTACTGGTATTTCACAGAGCACAGTGACTCTGAGGATGTACTGAGGGTAGCAGGGTTAGAAATGAACAGCAGATAGACAGCACTGCAGAGCATAACAAAAAGAAAAGAAAAATGCATGTGTATATGAGTATACATGAGGGGAAACGTAGTAAAAAAATTGTTACTGTCTGTGGCCAAATACAGTGCATCTCAAAAATTCATACATTATAAAAGTTTTTTTTAATGTTTTTTGTAAGATTAGATTTAAGAATTGCGATATATAGCGGGATCTCATATCGCAAATTGAGTAATTGCTGTGAAACGTTTAGCCGATTAAAATTAGTAAAAAAAAAAATTCAGTGAGCGAATCAATGCTATTCATGCAATTAATTATGATTTTACCCATTTTAAATAACAACAATTGAAACTTTAAAATAAAAAAAATTAATTTATATGCAGGGGTCAATGTTGATATTGTGATGGGCTGTCACAATAAAATTGGAATTGTGCAACTAAAACCGAGGGGGAAATGTGCATCTGGTTACCATTAATTATAAGTCGTTTATCGACTGATAATGTTTTTAGACAGCAGAAAAATGGGCAAACTTTGCAACCCTTATACAGTATATCATTGCACACACCCAGTACAATGTTTACAGCGTCTTGATGAAAATCACATAATGCATTTATAAATTAATTAGGTAACTTTCCAACATTATAATAATCAATTTAAAAAAATATGGATGTTCTAGAACAGAGACGGCACCATATATATCAGACTAGAGTTAATACCGGTCATTGACGGTTGAAGAGTTTGTAGAAATAGGTAGAAGGTTAAAGCTAAAAGCTGATAAGCATCTGATATTTGGATTTTTCTTGGGTTTTTAGCACACAACTGCTCAACATTTTGATTTAATTTATAGTGTAAGATTCAGTATTCATAATATACATCCCTTTTTTAAAATTTTTTTTTTTAAGTAAGCCATTCTGTGTTTAGTGAGGATGGTGGAAATTTGTAGATGCATTGCTGTCGTTTCTGTGTCTTCCACATACTCTGTGTATACACTGAACTATCGCGTTTCATTGGCCCTGTTGGTTTAGTGACTCGTGTAGCCACCTCAAGAAAAACGGACAAATTTTTCCAAGACTGATTTCTGGTCCTCCAACGCATGAAACAAAGATAACTGAAAGAGTGAATTCAGACCAATACACAGACAAAATCTTTAATTTATATAGAAAATGGTTTAAAATGCTGTTTAAAGATAATTTTTATGATGGAACCAAGACCCAAAGCCCAGGGTTTTTAATGTCTATAAAGGAGGTACACGCTGTGTTTTTCTTGAATAAACAAAAGAAGGGGGGAAAAAAGCAGATACATCGTCCTCTATTAGTTTTACAAACGCAAAACACTGAAGTTAATTTGGTAATTAGCATTCCATACAACTCGCCTGGACACGTCTGCCAAAACATCCTCATGAGTCAGACCTTCAGCTTTCTGTGGCACGTCTCTTTATTCACTGAATCTGGCTAAGAATAACACTGTCACAAGGTGAGGCTGTTTAACTGATGCTGAAAAAAAAAAAAAAAAACCTCATTTCCCTACCCCTGGTCTAAAAAAAATTTACAAGGAAAATTGTTTCTTCATGATTAAGCAAGTCAGCTATAGGGGTTTGAGGACAAAAAAAAAATCATTCAGTGATGTAATTATTTTTGTATTTTATAAAATTTGATTATTTGTTTGTATTTGAAGTGGTAAAATGTTGCAGTTCCTCTAGAATCCTGTCGACGGTGTGCTCTATATTATTATTCTCTGACTGAGAAAAAGCTGAAATGATGCAGTTTAGGTCTGAACTCTGACTGGGCCAATCGAATACATGAATATGCTTAAATCTAAACCCAACTAGGGTAGCTCTGGCTGTATGTTTAGGGTCGTTATCCTGCTGGATTATAATAATGTAACCATTATGAAACTCCATCCCAAGTTTTTTGCAGACTAAACAGGTTTTCTTCCTAGATTACCCTGTATTTAGTTTCATTCAACTTCCCCATCAACTCTGACCAGCGTCCGTGTCCCTGTTGAAGAAAAACATCCCAACCACACGATACTTTCACCACCATGTTTGACGATATGTTCATGTCGATGTGCAGTGTTTGTTGCATTTAGGGCAAAAAGTAAAAATTTGGTCTCATTGGATTTTAATTAGGAACATCAGAGTGAAGGTGGCTGAATCCAAAAGCATGACAAACCTTCCAGATTTTTACTTGCAAAAAAAATTGGAAACTATTTATAATTTTCCATCCACTTCACAATTACGTCCCACTTTGTTTTGGTCTATCACATAAAATCCCAATAAAATACATTTACGTTTGTGGTTGTGACATGACAAAATGTGAAAAAGTTCAAGGTGTATAAATACTTTTGCAAAAGATTGTAAAAAGAACAATTGTTTGTTGCTATAAGTTTTAAGGCACAATTTATTACCCATAGATACCAAAGTTAATAAATCCAAAATTAATGCGGTCTTCAAGATTCTGAAGATAAAAGTGAACAAGTTAGATGTGGGTGGAGCACTGAGACTAACTGAGACTAGCAGAAATCCATTTACGGGGTGATGTACGATTATTTTGATTAGGATCATATTCAATTATTGATAATTACCAGGTCAGAGTTTATAACAGAAATGTGTTATAATGTACACACACAAGCCTCTGTTCCTGGATATAATGTGTTATAATGCTGAAGCTGTTTGGGGCACCAGCATTGCTCCAGCTACACCACTAAATAGCGCTGTGTCCAAAACAAGACAGGCTAAAAACAAAACAAAACCAACAAAAACCAGACTGAGTGATTTCACTTGCAACATGCAGACTATTTGTTTAAATACCAGAAAGCCAAACAGAGCAGTCAAGCAGAATGTGGACATTCTTTAGTATCGTTTCACACCAAGTTCTTGTGAACTTTAATATCAATTCACAACGTTTATCAGCATGAATAAGTGAAAATGCAAGCGCTCTCTTCATTCCATGCACACCTGCAACACCACAAAAGAAATTGCATATCACCACAGAGGGAACTTTGATTGACAGCAAGAACAAATGGTTTAAAAATGCAAAACCAGACAAACTGATAGTGTCGTTTAAAAGGGCACGATGCATTACACACAAATAACATCAGATTAATGATGTACAAATGTTAAAAATTAAAGCTCAAGGAAAAGCTCTGTGAATTAAAAAAAAATAAAAAGACAAAAAAAAAAAAACGCTGACTGTTTTGAAGTTTAGCCTTGTAAATGGTTGGACGTTATGTGGATGTTAGCTCCATTTTGATTAAGAGCTAGAGAGAAAGTTCATTTATAAAGCCAAAAATTATACTAAGAATACTAATCCATTAGAAAATTATTTGTAATTTTAGTCAGTTGCTATAAAAGGTTATGATTGTTAAATTAGTCCTGAAGAAGAAAGTCAGTAGGTGAACAATGTCATGTTTTTTTGCTCTCACAGACTAATAATAATAATAATAATAACAACAACAACAACAACGAATGTGTTCGAGATTGGCATTTATAAGAATATTCAAGCAAATTAATTGATTATTTATTCATATTAAGGCCAAACGATCTAGTTTAAAAAAAATTATATCATTGTGAAAGGCAATGCATGGTTCATTCACACAATGGCTTGTCAGCGTGCCGATTTTTTTCTTGGGGAAAAATTTTCCACTAATGATCGATGATGCTGATTAAATCAAAATCAGTCACAGATAAAATCCATCAAAAAAAAAAAAAAAAAAGAACCAGTGACGGAGAAACACTAAGAGATAAACCAACTTCCTGATCTTACCACCAACTTACCATGTACAGAAGAAAGGGGAAGGCCAGAAGGAATATCCAGAGGTAGAGGTGGAAGCAGTTGGAGAACGTGCTCTGATGGGGGTCGACGTACCAGCCTCCGGTCAGTGACGCCCATACGCCTTGGCGCAAAATCTGTAGTGCTTGAGAGCCCATCGTTCCGGCAGCGATTCCTCCACGTAGCTCGAATCCTGTTAAAGTCTCTGCTTTGAGGCTTCCATCAGCAACGACTGCTCGACCTTCGTCAACTTATCAGACAGGATTTTCCTGATCACTCTCATCAACCGATGGTAACGGTGACGATTAAAACTCTGGGTCACATGCTTCTCTGTTTGACCTTTGACACTGGAAAGCGTGTTTCTTTGAAAGAAAACTTTGCCTGTGACCAACCCCAAGTCTGGTTTGAATTTGGTTTCTTTACAACTATCCCAAAATATTTTTAAAAAATCCTTTAATGAGGAAAAACATTCAAAGTAATGGAGAACTTGCAGGGTTGTGTGTAATAAAATTAAAGCCAGTGAAGATTTGCCTGTGAGATTCGGAACAAAATACAAAAGATATGTAAAAGTAAATGAGCAGGACTGTTCTATAGGGGTTGTGTTCTCTTTAGTAACATGAAGCACAACTTCTTGATGATCCTGAGATCTCCAGAATCTCCAGCTTTCAGAATAAAGCTGGAAACCTGGTCCATTTTACAAAAATATGCAACATTAACAAGACTTATGACATGATTTATTACAGCTTCAAATCTCAGGCACCAATCAAGTCTAGGCCGGAATAACATTAGCCATCATTTCCATCACCTCATTCTAGCTAATCTAAACTAACCAACTAAACTCAGCGACTAGTTAAACCTGTCGGATAATTTTATTATAATAAAAAAAGAATAATCTTAACAAGCTAGTTCTGGGAGAGAGGTTTAACGCAAAAAAGAGCTAGCTAGTCACTCCAGTACAGTGTCTTCATTTAGCATTGCTAGCTAGGCCACTTTCTCCCAGACGGGGTTTGTTAGACACACACCTCGACAGCGTTAACCTCTCTCACACACACCCACATCCAGCAACGACAAACCAGCCTCGAATTTAACCTAAACCCCCGGACATTACTCTACGCCTTATTATTAGCCTTTCTGCTTCACGAGCTAGCCAGTGAACGTCCCTCGGCTAACTAGCTAAACTGGCTCATCATTGTATTCTATGGAGCTAGCCAGGTTTCCCAATAGCCTGCTACAGCACTCGAGTCAGGCAAATTATCCGTGTGTGGAAATTAATATTTCTTCACACTTGCTGTCCGTTTTTTCAATCTCGTCCTTCGTCCCGGCGTTTAATAATTCCTTTTGTTTTTAAAAAAAAGCTCGTCTTTCACCCTGCTAAGTTCCACTGTCGAATTTGTCCATTCACACAGGTAGCAAAAAAGCCACTTACCGGAAGTGAACAAAGCGTAAAAATGATTGGCTGAGCCACCCATCCATTTGGTCATATACGAGCGCTGATTGGTTGCTGCGGTCAGCGTGCGCTCCACAATTTGCTTCCTCTTTCAACAACTGATCAGGCACACGGTTGTTGCCAGATCCTCGAAATTGTCATAAATCTAAAAAAGGGAATCCAGGGAATAACTATCTACTTCTGTGTGCTTAAAATTGATCAAAGAAAATGTATCATACGCTGAAAACAATTGTTTTGATGTAAATAAGCAATGTTGTCAGTAGCTTGTCATTTCTTTAACAACCATGTTAAGATGAAAAGATGTTACCGTTTTCCAGAGGGGTCTCATTATTGGTCTGCATCAAGCAAAGATAACAACTAAGAAGAATTTGCTGTTATTAGGTTACTAATATTATTACTAATTAGTAATTTGTTACTATATTATTAATAATAATACTAATGCTGTTACTGGTGGCATGGTGGATTAGTAGTTATCCCCCACTAAAATTAACTCCGGTTTCATGCAAAGACATGCTAATCCTATATTTAGGATTAGCCTATATTTAGGCTACCCCAGCAGTCCCAAATTGCTCACAGTCTGTGAATGTTGACCGGAGGTCCTACCACGGTTGTAAAAATGGGAATCCACATTGGCCTCCACTCTCCCTTGTTGGACTATTGAGGTTCCTAGATGGATGGATGGAGACATACACTATATGGACAAAAGTATTTTGCTAAGCCTGTTAATTATTGAATTCAGGTGCTTCAATCAGGTCTCTTATCCTCTGTAAAGGGCAATCTTAATGCTTCAGCACACCAAGACACCTTGGACAATGCAATGTTATGCTTAATGCAAGTATGTGGCAAAATTGGGGAAAGTCCTTTTCTATTTCAAGATTCCATGACTATAAAGACATGGCTTGATGAGGTCACTATGAAAGAACCTGACTGGCCAACACAGAGCCCTGACTTCAACCCCATAAAACGTCATAATAAATGTGTTACTGTTGCACCACTCTGAAGCTCGGTACAGAATCATATATACTTCCCAACAGTGATTGACATTACTCTACTCAGTGGTACTTCTCGTTGGTAACCTAGTGAACCAGTGTAAGAATATATTTATTAATGGAAAATTCAAAGCACTTTTATAAGTTGCTCTGGATTATAAGGGCATCTGCTTAAATCTGTAACTATAAATGTAAATGAGACTAAACAGCTGTGTCATAAGAGGGAGGGAGCATAAAGACTGGACACTGGAGCAATGGAAAAAAAGAGTCATGTGATCTGAAGAGTTCAGGTTAACATTTTATTTCAGAGCAACGGCTAAGAGATTGAAGCGATGCACTCATCAGGAACATGGCCTCTGTACAAGAATAAGGCAGTGATTAATACAAGATGCTAAAAATTTATGCAAATATGGATAGAAATAAATACTGTTACATTGCATAAGGATTTTGAAACTATGCCATGGCAAATGCACGCTCTAATCTAAACTGAACACAATCCAACTAAAGAAAAGTGTGTAACTTTTTTTTTTTTAACCAAGCAGTGTAATTTATTTCAAAGAGTCAAAATAAATGTATAATCATTTAGTCATATAATCATCATTAAAAAAAAAGAACATGCAAACATTTGAACTATTGATTATTTAACAAAATCATATATGATACCACTGACCACATTATTTCTATGGAGAAAGCAAAATTCAATATTTTGGTATTCTTATTAGAATCCTAAACATTAATTAATTAATTCAGGCTCGATTCCCGTCTCTGTGTGCATTGAGTTTGCATGTTCTCCCCGTGCTTGGTGGGTTTCCTCCGGGTACTCCGGTTTCCTCCCACAGTCCAAAGACATGTAGGTTAGGCTAATTGGCGTTCACAAATTGCCCGTAGTGTGTGAATGAGTGAGTGTATGTGTGTATGTCTGTGTGCCCTGCGATGGATTGGCACCCTGTCCAGGGTGTACCCTGCTATGTGCCCTAAGTCTCCTGGGATAGGCTCCAGGCCCCCCGTGACCCTGAATACAGGATTAAGCGGTATAGATGATGAGTGAGTGAGTGAGTACTTAATTAATTCATTCATTTTTTTAATATAGTTGTTTTATATATCAGGGTCACATTAAAATTCAGGGCCTTGGGAACTGAAATATATTCTACATAGAAATCTCATTTCATAACAAAACATCAGGATCACACACACACACACACACACACACACACACACACACACACACACACACACACACACTTTTGTCTAAGAGCAGTTTAAAGTCACCAAAGCGCCAGTCATTTTTAAAGAACCTGCGCTACATCATGGACATAGTTGCGCAGAGGAAATTAAACGATCCATTAAATAGAGGCTCTGGCATGCAACAACTTAAGATGCTGAACATGCAAATGAATTAACACAGCCACTAAATCACAGGCCTTAAGTGTTACCTATTCATCACTGTTCATGCATCATCGCAGGGGTTGTTTACTGTCTCAATTGTAAGTAATGTAATAGTTGTGCATCAGATAAATCAAGACTGGCTTGATTAGAGTCTAGACTGGCTGATATGAAAACAGTCTCACTCTCTCGCTTATTCTTTACTCTGCTTATCCTCTACAGGAGGCTTGGAGCCTCTCCCAGGGGACTCAGAGCACAAGATGTGGGTGTTAGATTGAGTTTTTATATGACACTTACCACCCTTGTGTTCTGAACGAGGAGTGACAGACGCACACATGATGTCTGAAGATCTTTGTTTATTATTAGCAAAGAAAGCATATTTAAGCTTTTGGCCAGGAGCTCTGTACAACCCGTACATGCAAACTCCATGCACACAGACCTAAGCTGGGAATCGAACCCTTTGACCCAGGATGTGCACCATCTACACCATCCTCTACCAAGAATAATAAAACACAATGAGACATGCTCTTATTGAAATACAATCAACGTAGTAACAGTAGCATTGGCTTCACGCAACCCTGATTATTGGTTACTTTTCTAGAGCTTACCCCAGAGGTGTTCAGTAGGGATGAGGTCGAGGTCTTCCACTGGAGCCACGCCATGTCCTCATGGAGCTTGCTTTGTGTACGGAGCACGGTCATGTTCCAAGCGAGAGGACATCCTGTACATTTGTGTGTCTTTGTAGGAGCAGTTTGGGGAAGAATCATTTGTAGGTGTCCGCAAACCTTTGCCTGTATAGTGAGAATGATTAAACCTGTGTCCTATAGCTAACGACAGATGTTAGATATTAGATTTAAATGTATATTCTTTTGTGAACAGCAGAGGGCAGTCTGATCATTCTGTATCGTCTAGCACTGGGAGTCGTTTTCTTCAGAAGCTGTGCTCCAAAGCTGATTTCCCACAGAGCCATAACAAACCTACGATTTGCATTCTAGCTTTATAGCTGGATGTTCTGAATTTATATTCGGTGTTGTTCCCCCCCCACGTGTCCCCTTTTCTTTAGGCTACGACTGTATTGAAACAGTGAAAGTGCCATCCTGAAAAACAGTTTCAATCCAAGCTTTACATGAGAGGATGAGGCATTACGCAAGATGGAAATTCAGCTTGTGACTCATCAGGCAAACAAAACAATCCTAGTACCAATGGCCATCGAAGAGTTATAGGAGTGGTTCCAGTGGAAGTGGAAATAGGAACAAAAGCCGTCTGCCTTGTTGAGGCCGTGATCGACGGCTCTGCAGTGCGTTATTGCATCACTGTTTAGTACAGTGGTGTCTGTATTTATATAAATGTTTCTTCGCAGAGACCAAAGTTTAAATTTAAGGCTATGGATGTCGGTGCATTATTTACAGCAGGGTAAACAAAGTTTGTTTGCCTCAAGGTTTCAGAGGAAAAGGGAGACGCGGAGAATCTATTTCGGAAAGAAAAAAAAAAAAAAGGAATCTAAAATGATTAGATGAATTCATGCAAGAAGACTACAGGCCAAAATATACAGCGAGATCAACAGGAAAATTGCTTGGAAAATAGGTTTTGCCATCAGCTTCTCCGTTTCAAGACTGGATTTTAAACATGCAGTACAGTTAAAATATATCAATCAAGAAGACGTGACATGTTTTTAAAGACAATCCAAAAACAGTTTGAAGTATACAAGGTATACACTAAGGTATAGTAGACTGTCAAAGAGTTTTTTTGGGGCAATGGTGGTTCAAACGGTTGAGGCTGGGTCCTCCCACAGTCCAAAGACATGTAGGTTAGGCTAATTGGCGTTCACAAATTGCCCGTAGTGTGTGAATGAGTGAGTGTATGTGTGTGTGTCTGTGCCCTGCGATGGACTGGCACCCTGTCCAGGGTGTACCTGCCATGTGCCCTAAGTCTCCTGGGATAGGCTCCAGGCCCCCCGTGACCCTGAATACAGGATTAAGCGGTATAGATGATGAGTGAGTGAGAGTGATATATATGGCTCAGCATTGCACAGTATAGAGTGACATATACATTTTTTTGTCGTTGCAGAAAATAGCAATATGATGAACTGAATTTTGGCTCATTTTAATCAACTATCCAAATCTAAAAAAATGTGTCACATGGATAAAGGAATAGCACAGATAGCAAAGATGATCCCATGTTTGTACAGTATGTTGTTGTTTTGGTTGTTTCTATGACCAGAAATTAACAATAATGATACGCTCATTTTGCGAGTTCAACATTTTTGCGACATCATTCCCATATTCTGGTATTGATAAAATTAGCCCCTTATAAAAGTATGAAGTCTACCCAAATACACAGTTTGAAGTCTGAAGCCTCCCTATTAACACACACAGTGGCAAGGCTTCCATACTGTAGAAGCACATACAGTGTAATGGTTTAATCATCGTTGACCTACGCAATGTGTCTGTGCCGCTTGAGTTCTCACTCACTTATTCACTCACTCATCGTCTATACCGCTTTATCCTGTATACCAGGTTTCGGGGGGGGGGGG
>QMIH01001534.1:106991-134178 GCA_003987875.1 Clarias batrachus | reverse complement strand
AGCTATACAGGCACTGGACGATAAACTCTCCCAACGAATGGATGAGCTTACAGAGCAGGTGGGTGAGCTGCAACGCAACCATAACACGAGCGTGTTAACATACCATCACAAACTGGAGAATGTTCAGGCAGAGATGCAACAACTGTGTCAGACGGTAAAAAAGCAGCCCAGGAAAAAAAAAAAAAAAACTTACTAGTAATCTGTACAGCTGAATAGTTCATGTGGGAAATTCAGTATAATCCTGGTCAGGTGAGTTTATCCTGGCAACGCTGTGCTCAACAAGAGAGAATTCATTCCAGAGGGGACACTAGTCTATGATGAAGCAGAATTCAGCTAAATTCAGACATGATTATTTAAAGATCGTTCATGCATCAGTGCTGAAAATATATACATTTTTAAATGAAGTTATCGTGGTTTTTTTAAGCGCTCGGGGGTGCTAAGCTGATACAGCTGAGCACTGCTTTCCAACGCCATAGTCAATGTCAAGCTCGCAGTAGACCCCAGTGTATCCGTGGTCACACCGACAACTGTCGATTCATTAGAAAGAACTAAACGCTTCCACGTGTAAATAAATAACCGAGATTGTGTATAAATAGTTTTGAATCTTTTGACCGACTCATACTTGCTGTATAACCAACTTATTGACCCAATCTCTACATTTTTATTCATTGGAGCGTTAATCATATGTTTACATATTTACATAATGGTCTGTATTCAAGCTCACATGAATCTCTTAAAGTGTGCATCAACTTCAAGCAAACAAAAAAAAAAATAAGGGGGATTATTTGATTATTTAAAGATCGTTCATGCATCAGTGCTGAAAATATATACATTTTTAAATGAAGTTATCATGGTTTTTTTAAGCGCTCGGGGGTGCTAACCTGGTACAGACTGACTGAAAAAAACTTTTGAAAAATATTTTAGAAAGTTTCTTTATATGACTGAGGCTTGATTAGTTAAGGCCCAGCAGCATATGGTGGGCAAAATAAAATGGCAGTAGTTCTCTGCAAAAAGCAAGGAAGAATGACTGAATCCAACAAATAGCATGACCGCGAAATTATATGTCTCCATTATGTCAGTTTTACAGTTTTTTTTTTCCCCCGAAAAGAAGCACGAAGTATTACAAGCTGTTATAAAATCTTTTGTGCATTACTTCTCTGAGTTACAAGGGCCCTAAAGGTACAGTACTGGGATGCGCCATATTTGGTCGGATTGATCATCAACCAAACACATATACAGACAGTACACTGCCTAGCAAAAATAAATACAAATTGCACACACTAATATTCCATTCGTTCACCTTTACCTTTGACTGCAGAACACAATGTGTTGGCCAGTTCATGTGTAAAATGATTCCCTTAAATCTGAGAAACATTCTTTCACAATTTGAGGTCTGGAACATCCTTGTGTCATCAGGGAAGAACATTTCTCATAATTTTATTATTAAGGTTTTATTCATTTTATTGCCACATAATGATGCCCTAATGAGTCTAGACCTGACCAACTCTAGATCATAACACTACCTCCAGAGACTCATACAGCAGGCAGTATGTATGATGGGTGCATCGCTTCATGCACTTCGCTTCTCACCCTCATGCACTCACCACCCTGAAAGAGGGTGAGACTGAACTCATCAATGACCTTTTAAATTCCAATCTTAATACTCTTCAGCAGATTGAAGTGTGATTCCAGGCCCTGTCAATATGTGGTTTACAAAAACACAAGTGGTTTTCTTATGGTTACATAGCAGTTAATCCTGAGCGGGTTTTTACTATTGAATTCTTACCATGCAACTTCACCAAGTGCTTAAGTGATTTCCATTTATATATATTTTTTCTAACCACATCTCTTCCAAAATGCACTATTCCTACAGGTTTCAATAAAGTGTTAAATTGTGCCAATTACAGTAATTTCAAATCCTTTAGCTGTTTATCTCTCTCTCCTTAATTTTCTTACATAAATGGTACTTACATAGACACCAAGCACCAAGTGCAACAAATGCAGCAAACCTACAGTAGTGCTGGTGATGAGATTTGACCTATTTGAAATCTACCTGCTACTCATCATCTGTAAAGCCTTCATAACGGTTCTTAATTGGTGATTCTGAGGCTGGTAACTCTAAATGAACTTCTCGTCTGCAGCAGAGGTAAGTTTTGGTCTTGTCCTCCTGGGATGGTCTACATGAGAGCCAGTTTCATCATGGTGTGTGCTGGACGTTGCAAATGCATTTTCACAATATTGTTCTTGCAAGAACTATTCCAGAAAGTTTTACCTCCGTGCTGTATACTATATCTTGTAACTGAGTAAAAGCAGAAATTCCCTATGGCAAATATTGCTCAAATATAAGTAATAGCCTTTCATTTCCTTGTGTACATGAATAATAGTCAGCAGGTGGTGAAATTCCCACTTCAAACACTACAAACTCAAATGTAGTTCTATAGGATATATTCGCTGTACTTTCGCATGGAGTAAAAGTAAAATACATCCTCTAATAAAACTACTTAAGCAAAGGACAGATGCATGAAATAAATGCACTTTAATAAAGTACATGTACTCAGGAGATGTGTGTGCTATGGTGTCTAGGACCACAATGTTAGTAGCAGATCCACTGGGTGCTGTGAGTTGTAGGATGATTCCATGGCGCTGACTTGTTTGTCCGGCACATTCCATGGACCCTCAATCAGATTAGGGTCTCAGGGATTCGGAGGCCAAATCGACCACATTGACATTTTTGCCCCATACCCAGCCCTGAGTGTTCTGACACCTTTCTATCATGATCAGCCTTGACTTTTTGTCAGCAATTTGTGCTACATTAACTTTTCTGTGGGATTGATAATCAATGTGACCTGGTGGTGGTGTTCTGTTAATGCTGTGGCTGCTTGGTTTATAATAACTGCAATATACAGTACTAACAATAATGAAATGTGTAGTATATAGAACAACATACTGTATATTTAAAATGGCTGCTTTTTAATATTTTATAAGATCACATTCATTACGCTGTGCACTTTATAATCATTAGTGCATTAAACATCTTATGTGCCATGCTTCGAGCCTTTTTTCCCCAAATATTTTGACTCTTTCATCAGTGCTAGATTAATTTGTTCATTTGTAAAATGTATGTGTAAAAGCTTTAAAATGGACCATGCATCTTTTCCCCCTATTTTCAAACATTCAAACCAATCAAAGCCATTCATGCAGTGAGTCGTTTAAATGATTTTTTCTTCTTTCATTCCTACTGGAGTCTTTAAATGTAGAAATGGTGCCATAAAGCTCTGAGTCAGGTCTGTTTACCAGCCTAAGAGCACAAAATTGGAGTGCAGGCTTTTAAAAGCAGCATGGATGTAGCAACTTCCACTTGCAATGGGGCAGCTGTCGCATCACTATGGACACATATATATGAACAACAAAGTCACTCTACCATGCTTATCTTTTTCTGCTTCACAGTGGCAATCTAGAAGGTAGAAGAGTGTCAGGAGTGAAAATGAAAGCGTGATAACCAATACTATTTAAGAATCTTTTTAGACTTTTTAGATTTTCCAATTTTTCCATTTGACTTGAAATTTGAAAATGCTCTATTTTTTTTTTTTTTTTTTTGTCCAAACATCGAGTCAATGAAGAACTCCATTTTACCACTAAAATTTTCTTGAGACAAATGTAAGGCCATCTGCTCAGCAGCTTAAACTGGCCAGAAATTGGGTCCTGCAACACACAATGATCCCAAACACCAAGCAAAATCGACAAATCTAAACGGACAAAACAACATATAATCAAAATGTTGAAACAGCCAATTCCAACCACAACCACTGAGATGCTGTGGCAGGACGGTAAGAAAGCTGAGAATAAAACCCGAACATTAATGAACTGAAGCAATGTTGTAAAGAAGAGTAGGCTGAAATTTCTTCAAAATGATGTGACAAACTCCTACAGAAATCATTTACAGTCAAGTTTAAAAGTTACTATATCCTCTTTTAATTCTGTGCGTTTTAATTCCTCCACAACAATGTGAGAGACCAATAAAGTCATACAGGAAACGAATAATTAGGAGCCAAGCACTATGACATCAGCATGATGACGACATGACTATGAGGTTATCGCCATCACTCTGATAATGCTGATTTTAATAATGCTCATCTCGGTTTCTCAATCCCGGCCCATATGATCCCAAAACATTGAGGATGCAAAATTGCGAAGGGATTTTTGATATATATCAAATTGTTCAGCCATGGTGCCTAATAACTTCCTGGGTGACATCATATTAAGTTGCATCACACTGAGAGACATCAGTATCTGGGGCTTTTTGAAGGTCTTAATAAATACCTAACTTTTTCTATCTGCAATTGTTTTTGTAAATGACATTATATTGTAGCATCCCAGAAAAAAAATGGTACTCAAACGGTAGACGGTTTTCTTTCATGAAAAAGTTTAATATTCCCACATAAATATATCGGCAGCATTTTGATCAAAGGAGAGATGGAAAGTGCAAAGTGAAAGTGTGCGTCGAAGTGGGCAGCTTTATTTCACTCATAAAATACTCAGATCACAAACAACAACATAGTACAATGTGGTTGTAAAATAGCCTTTTAGCGAATGTAAAATGTTTTGCGTGGCCCGCACTTTCACTTTGCAGAGTTTTGATCAAAGGTAGATGTACGTGTGAGCCGATATGAGAGATTTTAAAAACATGCAGTTTCTCTTCAAATAATCCTCCAGAAATACGACACACATATATACCTACTAAATAAACGCTGCCTTTGCTACACTTCGCGAAATGCACAGCAATGTGAGCCGCTTTATTACGGTCATAATATACTATAACGTATTTTTGCTGTTTTTTTTTTTTGGTGCATAAGAATTGAATGCTTCTCAATGAATGTTTCAGAAACCATGCTTTATTTTTGGTTTCTCTTCCTGATTCCCTGTGAGGAATCTGAGTGTATACTGACAATCTTATCATCTTGATTCATACACATTCACATTTCATACAAAATTCTATTGATTGTGTAAAGCTGCTTTGCGACAATGTCAATTGTTAAAAACGCTATATAGGTAAAATTGAATTGAATTGAATACTGTAGGTGTGAACAGCTGAGCCATCGATAGGAGTCCTGCTTTGCGACAATGAAAATTGTTAAAAACGCTATACAAATAAAATTGAAATGAATTGAAGCCTGATTTCACCTGAGCCAGGTATCAATAGGTCTTACATATTCATGAAAAGTCATGGATTATTCAGTGAAACTGAGGCTCTGCTGAAAAAGGTTAGCCACATCAGTCACTTTACCCCATATAAAAAATGTCTTTGAGTGTAATAATTTAGTTGTTTTGCTGTAGGCACACGCCCAACACTTTCATGAATACAGTTCTGCGTTCAAAACAATCAGGTAGATTTGAGGTCTGAGCCACTCCAAGACCTTGATTTTGGTATCCATACGCCATGTTGACACTTTGGAAGTATGCTTGGGGTCACTGTTCATTTGAAAGACCCATTTGGGTCCAAGCTTTAACTTTTTGTCTGAAGTTGTTGTTTGACTATATCCACATAATTTTCCTTCCTCATGATGCCATCTATCTTGTGAAAAAAGTACCATCTCCTTGAAAAAAGTACGCCCACCACATGCGAGCAGCTGCAAACCATATTTGTCTTTTTTTGTGATTTTGGAGCAGATGCTTCCTCTTGCTGAGCACCCTTTTAGATTACCAGTCATGTTTTACTGTGGATATAGATTCTTTTATACCCGTTTGCTCCAATATCTGCTGTTGTTCTGGGATTGATTTTTATTTTTGTACCAAAGTATTCGTTTTCTTCCTATGTAGCATAATGGCTAGGTGTCTTAGATGTGATGACATCAGCCTTTACCTTTCCGGTAACCAGTTTGAGGAAGTTGACACTTGGCAGGCAAGAAAAGTGCTGCAGCATGCGGCGCTCAAACAACAGCATTTAGTGTTTCCGCCTTTGAAGTTCCCGGGGTGCGTGACACCACCCTTCTTACATGCTGCTTTCCTGCTTAAACAGATGAATCAGCGATGTCTCCTCCATCCACCTTGTGCGGTGAGCTCTGACAGGTGAATTGGCAGCGTTCAGTCCGTCCACCTTTGTGCCATGAGCTTGGACAGGTGAATTGGTGATATCCAGTGCATCCTCCTCTGTGAACTTTGCGAAGCGAACTCTAACATGAACTCGAACACTCTGTCTTTTTGCCATTATTCAACATGTTTAAATGGATGAAAGAGCAGCACTCTGTTGAAATAAGCTTAAATAGGTGAAAGAGTGGCATTGTGTCATCAGATTGGTGCGACAACAGCATAGTGTGCTTGGGCTGGTAAAATAACAGCATAAAGCGTTTAGGCTGTTAAATCACAACATAGTGCACTCACCTTTAAAGTCCCCAGGGTGCAGGGTCTTGCCCGGCTCACATGCCACTCTTGTGTGCAGGCTGGTCCATGTTGGCAGCGGCCAGAGTGGTTTCTCCTGGGCAGCTGTTCCTGCATATTCTTTAATGTGGCTTTGCTTTCCGTTCGCTGTAGCAGCCAGCCAGCCCTGTCCAGCCATCTATTACGTGGCCACAGAGTGAGGACTTCTGACGTTCAGACGACACCCTGACTGGAAACAGTGGCCTTAACGGCGAACACAGGGCTTTTCCTGGTGCTTGGCGCAGATAAAAGTTCTTTGGCCTCTTTTTCCCAACCTTCCCAACCAAACAGCAGTTTCCTCAACCTTTGAAGTCCTTCAGAGTCTTAAACTCAATTTTACTCTCGCCAATATTGCTCTGGACTCTAGACTCTCGATAAACTAACTTTTTTTTAAAAATGTGGTGAAAGTCCAAGATCCATTCCTTAATTCCTCTTCAGCCGTGCCGAATCTAGTGGCCCCGCCTCTTCACACACCTGCAGAAGGGGATGCAGCCTCTGTAGGGAGCCTTCGGAGTAAGCGAGGAGCAAAAAATTTGGTCGCATACCCCTCACAACTTTACACTGTGACAGTGTATAGGTAAAAACAAGTGTATGAGAATGTTGAATTAATTGAGAAAAAAAATTTATCAAGATTGAAATATGATGAAATACTTATTTGTGTTACTATAAAGTGAGAACATGAGAGTAGAAAACAGGAATATGCTGAAGCACAAATGAGGAGGTCGGGTAAGGTAGATGAAACTCCTCTTTCAAAAACATAAATGAAAAAGAAAAAAAGGCTACGGATTGATGCACACATACTCTAGATGCTTTGTTCCCTAAATATAATTCTACTTAATCATCCTAGACACTTTTGGGGGCGATTGTTTTGAAACACTAAGGAAACAGAGACAAAGCAACCAAATGTTGCCAACCAGATTTAATTTTATTGCCACAGAATATTAACTCTATATTAATAGTAACTCTATATATTAAGTCTATAACTGACCAGCTGAAACAACCCCAGATCATAACACTGCCTCCAGAGGCATGTACAGTGGGTACTGAGCATGATGGCTAGATCACTTCATGTGTTTCCCTTCTTACCCTGGCATGCCCATCACTCTGGAATAAAGGCAATCTGGACTCATCAGACTACATGGCCTTTTTCCATCGTTCAAGACTTTAATCAAATTATCTTCACCATCACGTTTTCTTATGGCCACACAGCTGTTTGGTCCCAATCCTGAAAATTCTCATCACATTGTCTTATTTTGGTCATTGTGGTAATGTTATTCCTTTACTATTAAACATAGCTCTGATTTCTACTGTCAGTTTATCTTTCTTTCTTTTTTATTTTTACAATTTAACTTCACCAAGTGTTTTAGTCATCTCTACTCAGCATTTCTTCCAACTGCATTTCTTTGACACAGCAGGTTCAGCACTAATCATCGAGGTTTCTTGACATAAAATCTGCAATTTCAGACATCCTTAGTTGTTTTCTTTGCTTGATGATGGGTAACAATTTGACACTCCAGAATTGGTACCATTTTTTTGCACATTTCCATGATAACATTTTAAAGTTCACCCATAGATACACTTTAACAGAGTCTTTAGGTTTATCTACTTTAAAAAAAATCTTTAAAACACACACAACAGACATGATTTCCACTATTAAAGATTTTAAAAAATATTTGATTATTATTAACAAGTCTGGATATTTTGTGTTTATGGATTTGGTGTCTTGATAGCAAGTCTAAGACAAATCCAAGAACCTAATGTCAGGAGCTGGGGAATAGTGAACCCAAAAGCAGACTCACTAGACTTTAATGGGCATGAGACTTTTAACTGGGTTTTAACTGGGAGACGTGAAACGATGGGTTGATGCGTCGCAGGGTGGATGGTAGGAGTAGTCTGACTGTGCATGGGTTGATGAGCTTTGTGAATGGTCCGATGAATCTGGGAGAGATCTTATGGGAGACAGTGTTAATGGGAACGTTGCGGGTGGAAAGCATGACTCTTTGCCCAACACGGTAGTTTGGAGCAGCTGACCATCGACAATCCGCGTGAAGTTTGAAGAGGGATGCCGAGTGGCGGAGTCTGGTCCTAGCCTGCAGCCAGGTCCTCTTGCAACGGCGAACAAAGGCCTGGGCTGAAGGAACTGCCACATATTCTTCTTGGGAGGAAGATAGGGGAGACGGATACCCTAGACTGCATTGGAACGGTGAGAGCCCTGTGGAGGCTGTAGGTAGCAAATTGTGTACATACTTAATCCATGGTAACATTTGACTTCAGGAACGTGGATCTTGGGAGGTCATGCAGCGAATGGCTGTTTCAAGATCTTGGTTGGCTCTCTCAGTCTGATGAGTCTACAGAATGCTGTCCAGAACCGGGCAGAAAACTGGGGTCCACGATCAGAGACGATGCCTGTAGGCAGGCCATGGAGGCGAAAGACATGGCGGATGAGCAGCTCAGCCATCTCCTTGGCTGAGGCGAGCTTGGGCAGGGGAACGAAGTGAGTGGCCTTAGAGAAGCGATCCACGACAGTTAGGACGCAGGTGTGGCCCTCGGACTCTATGGGGAATCAGGAGCGGTGTGAGAAGACCCGCTGGTGGTTTATTATTAGTCTTGTTGCGAGCGCAGGTGTCACAAGCGCTGACAAACTGGCGTGTATCTTCTCTAATGGAAGACCACCAGGAACGTTGTTGGATGAGTGTCAAAGTCCAGGCCCCACCGGGATGACAGGCCAATCGTGAGTTTTGACCCCATTCTAGGACCTGGGAGCGAACAGTGGGTGGAACAAAGAGCCGGCCTAACGGTGCCTCCAGGGGGCCGGGGTCCTGATTCAATGCCTGCTTGACTACGGTCTCAATCTCTAGGGAAGTGGCAGTGGGGCGGCAAAATGGTTGATGTGGGCGAGTCATCTGTAATCGAGGTAAATTGACGTGAGAGGGCATCTGGCTTGGTGTTTTTATTACCGGGTCGGTAGGACAGGGAGAAATTAAAGCAGAAGAAAAACAGCAACCATCTGGCTTGGCGAGAACTGAGACGCTTTGCCAACTTGAGGTACTCCAGATTTTTATGGTCCATCCAGGCGAGAAACGGGATATCGGCCTCCTCAAGTCCGTGTCTCCACTCCGCCAATGCTAATTTTATAGCCAGAAGCCGCGGTTACCAATCCCATAATTTCTTTCAGGGACAAAGAGGCGATGGGAGAAAAAACAGCAAGGATGCACTTTACCATCAGCTGGTGACCTCTGAGAGAGTACGGCCCCTACGTCTGAGATATCGACCTCCACTATGAATTGAAGAGCAGGATCAGGCTGCGTGAGGATGGGTGCTGAGGTGAATCGGTCCTCGAGTTTAGAGAATGCCTCTTCTGCCTGACTAAACCACTGAAAGGGGTTTTTGGAGGAGGTGAGAGAAGTGAGTGGAACAGCCACCAAACTGTAGTTCCTGATAAATCTGCGGTAAAAGTTAGCAAACCCAAGAAAGCGCTGAAGGTTTTTTCGGGTTGCTGGCCTTGGCCAGTCGGTTACTGCCTTTACTTTGGCTGGGTCCATTTGGATCTTTGACAGGGCGATGATAAAACCAAGGAAGGTAGTTGACTGGGAGTGAAATTCACACTTCTCTGCCTTCACATACAGTCGTGGCCAAATGTTTTGAGAATGACACAAATATTAGTTTTCACAAACTTTGCTGCTAAACTGCTGTTAGATCTTTGTTTCAGTTGTTTCTGTGATGTACTGAAATATAATTACAAGCACTTCATACATTTCAAAGGCTTTTATCGACAATTACATGACATTTATGCAAAAAGTCAGTATTTGCAGTGTTGGCCCTTCTTTTTCAGGACCTCTGCAATTCGACTGGGCTGCTTTCAATCAACTTCTGGGCCAAATCCTGACTGATAGCAACCCATTCTTTCATAATCACTTCTTGGAGCTTGTCAGAATTAATGGGTTTTTGTTTGTTTCATCTGTCCCTGAAGAGAAGTGGCTTCTTTGCTGCCCTTCTTGACACCAGGCCACCTTCCAAAAGTCTCACAAAACACCTTACTGTGTGTGCAGATGCGCCCACACCTGCCTGCTGCCATGAGCAAGCTTGCACTGGTGGCACTCCGATCCCGCAGCTGAATCCTCTTTAGGAGACGATCCTGGTGCTTGCTGGACTTTCTTGGACGCCCTGAAGCCTTCTTAAAAAGAATTGAACCTCTTTCCTTAAAGTTCTTGATGATCCTATAAATTGTTGATTTAGGTGCAATCTTAGTAGCCACAATATCCTTGCCTGTGAAGCAATTTTTATGCAACGCAATGATGGCTGCACGTGTTTCTTTGCAGGTCATCGGTAACAATGAAAGAACAATGATTTCAAGCATCACCCTCTTTTTAACATGTCAAGTCTGCCATTCTAACCCAATCAGCTCATCAACATTCTCACCTGAGTTTACAAGACGATTACTGAAATGATCTCAGCAGGTCCTTTAATGACAGCAATGAAATGCAGTGGAAAGTTTTTTCGGGATTAAGTTAATTTCCATATTTCCATGGCAAAGGAGGACTATGCAATTCATCTGATCACTCTTCATAACATTCTGGAGTATATGCAAATTGCTATTATAAAAACGTAAGCAGCAACTTTTCCCATTTCCAATATTTATGTAATTCTCAAAACTTTTGGCCATGACTATACACCTAGTTTTCTAGGAGTCTGTGGAGAACTTGGCAGACATGCAATCTGTGCTCCTCTAGGGGCCGAGAAAAAATTAAGATGCCACCCAAGTAGACAAACACGAATATGTTAAGAAAGTCCCTGAGCACATCGTTGACCAGTGACTGGAAAACGGCTGGAGCGTTGACTAAACCAAATGGCACTACCAGGTATTCGTAATGACCTGATGGCGTGTTGAATGCTGTCTTCCACTCATCTCCCTCCTTGATTCTGACAAGGTGATGGGCGTTGCGCAGGTCAAGCTTTGTAAAAACATTGGCTCCTTGTAGAAGATCAAATGCCGCTGACAAAAGGGGGAGCAGGTACCGATTCTTGACTGTGATCTCGTTTAGACCACATCGATACATGGCCATAGCGTCTTGTCCTTCTTAGCTACAAAAAAAGAAACCAGCCCCAGCAGGAGACGAAGATGGGTGGATGATCCCAGCAGCCACTCTAGAGCGTTCTGTGGGAAAAGACGACGCTTAGAGCTCCAGAAACAAAGAACACTGAGAGACAAAGGAGCGGCAGGTTCCGGGTGTGCCATAGTATGGCTGTGGATACGGGAGCCTGGGCTCTTGGCAAATGGTGGGCAAAGGAGTAGGAGAGGATGTAGCTAGGAGTTGTTCCAATTGCAAGGAGATGGAGGAGAGTGCTTGAGTGACTTGTTTTATACTTTGCTGGTGGGAGCCTAGCAGGGCTCCTTGTTGTGAAAGCGCCTGTCTGAGTTGTTCCAAATCCGCTGGGTTCATCATGGCCGATGTATACTGTCAGGAGCTGGGAAATAGTGAACCCAAAAGCAGACTCAAAACACACTATGAGGTTTATGCTTATTTTAATGTGACAGGTAAAGCACCTGGAGATACTAGCGGAGCCGGTAGTGTGTTGCTGTGATAGCCTAGTGAGCGTTTGGAGACTTCCGGGTACAGAAGGAGAATTCCCGATGACGTGGAGGTGAAGTGTAGCGTGAGTGAAATGACAGGCATGGTCAGATACCGGGTAAATCCACAGAGGTTTCCAATCCAGAGATGTGAGGGGGAAATCCGAAATGCAGGCAGGGTTGGTAACAAAGTCAAAGCAGCGAGAGCGATCAAATCCAGAAGCGCAGTCCAAGATCAAAGGTCGGTAAACATGCAAAGTCGTACACAATGGCAATATCCGAAAACAGCCGATACTCCAAAGGGCAAGACGAAAGCATAATCCAAAGGCAGGCAGGGTCAAACACAGAACTTACAGATCAAAAATAATGACAAGACCTTGACTGGAGGCACGCATGTAAGATGCATCGGCATGGAGTGAAGTCTCTGGCTTTCTCTTAAAGCTGCAGGAGAGTAGCTTGATTAGAGATCGGTGGAACCAGTTAATTGGCTTGGAGAGCGGGAAACAGCATGGATGGGAGTTATGACCTGGAAGTACTAGGGTGATCAGGCTGGCTCGTGACACCTATCAAAAAATGAACAGTCTATTCCAAACTACCAAAGACCAGAGCCCAGTTCATCAAGTACTTTCAACGAGGGATAACAAATAGGAGACCAAATACATTGGGATTGAGTTCCTGGTGAGTCTTTCAACATTATAATAGCCGGCAGCATGCACAGACAGAGACTGAACACAGAAATTGTTAATTTCTACAGTCCAGGCATCTAATCCAAGACCAAATAACTTCAAACCGATTTATTCATGATTCATGAAAGGCTTTTCAAATCAGGACCAAGTCAACAAATCCACTCGACATTCTGCTTATATTTCCTTTAAAAGTTTTCATATGCCAAAAAAATTCATTTATGTCTGATCATAGTACCATCTACTTGTTTCATGCCATATAAAGTCTGGAAAATCATGCTAGATACAGGCAGTGACTTAAAACCAATAATATAGATGCCAGGAATAAGAAGACAATTGATTAATCAATGAAAACATGTCAATGACAAGGTGGTGTTTTGATTCATGGTCAAATAAGGACAGAATTTTAAGGTCTGCCCATTTATAGCTTTGGCATTCTTGGCACAAAATAAAGAGGGTGACATACAAGAATATCCGCAAAACTCACTGTAAAATACACTGGTGGATTATTGATGGCTTTGGGGCCGAGGTGCAGAGACATAAATCCAAACATAAATCCAAATCAACAGAGAAAATGTTGTGGGGCACAAAATCAATGTTTTGCAAAGACCTTCTGAGTATCTTGATGTAAAAACTATGAAAGACTGGGGTCTGAATTAAACAGCCCAGTCCACCTAATGACACTATTCAGTGAAGGATCTCATAAGCATTCAAGTTTAAATAAAACACTAAGCCTTAGACTTGAACATGTAGGACACTGCACAGAATATATAGCATATATAACATTCACTGAAGAAAACATTGATGTAAGAAAAGTAGAGCAGGCAAGAGAGAAATAAAAAAAAAAAATCCTCAAATTGTTCATATAGAGACTTTCATGATGGGAGAAAGTGATGAATGTGAGATAGTGTCATTACTGCAGCATTAGATATTTAAAGCTTGCACGGAGTAAAAGGCAAAACCTGCTAAACAGGAAAGGAGCTGCTCAAAAAAATGTCATCTGTTGAGAAAGATAAAAGTCAACTGTGAGGAGGAAATGCATAAGAATACTTACAAGGCAAAGATTCCCGGGGGGAAATGTGCAAAATCTATTTCATTATAAAGTGTCACATAATAAGCAGCTAATTTATAATTCAGGCATGTCCACCATGACAGAAATATGACTCTGTTTCACAGAAAAAATTGAGCATGGAAAATGAATTTCCCATCGCTACCCTAATCTTGTACTCCTGATTCTCAAATTCAGATTATTTCTTTCACTCTATCTCTGTACCCATACATACATACATACTGTAAATACATACATATATATATATATATATATATATAGATTGAGACATAGAGGGAGACACAGAGAGAAAGAGAGACATAATGACACAGGTGAAATGGCTAACATCATGATTACCTCTTTTTGGCCACGAATGGAGAATATTAGGCAGCAAGAAAACATTCAGCTCTAAACGTTGATGTGTATAAAGCAGGAAAAATGGGCACGTGTGAAGATGCGCAAGATTATGTACGTAAAAGTGTGATGACTAGATGACTGGGCCAGAATATCTCCAAAATGCCAGCTCTCATACAGGAATCATCCCAGTGTGAAGTAGTTAGTATCTAGTCCCATATTTTACAATATCTACTGTATAACAAGTTATGCTAGATCTCAGCGATCATCCGAAGAGTGTAAGTTAAGCTGCAGCTGAAATACCTCTCAGTTAAGGCACTGTCCTCAAAATGCACTCCATTCAGTGTCAATGTAAATGAGCTACTGCAAAACCAAGTCTGCCAGAGAACAGTACGGCCAGGCAACAATGCAGGACACAGTATCTTCTTATAGGAGTTCACATTAAAAGGGAAAAAAAAAAAAAAACATTCTCCTGGCTTGTTTAAACCCCAGCAATTACAAAACGCAAAAGTGACAAAAAAGTACCCTCCCCCCATAAAGTTAGGGCTCGTGAAATTCTTAAAATAGTAATATGTACTACTAATATACAAGTTCCCTAATCATTAGACACAATGTCTAGTGAATGCTGAATACCTGAGTGTGTGGATTCCTTAAGAAATTTGAGTTCCTCCAAACTACTTCCAATTATGATTCTTCTTTGGTGAAGATAATCTGTAATACATGTACTATGTCTAATACATATACTTGCATCAGTAGTGAGGAAAACTCATAGTTCCCTAAATATGCTGTACAGCCCTATGAGAAATATTATAAGAAACATGTTTACCTTCACGAAACAGTAGAAACCGAGCAAGTATTAGTTTACAAGCGCCGAGTATCACGTATCACGCATGAGACTCTTATTTTGACACCGAGCGTCACTCTCTCACCTCCCTCCCCCACCCCCCACGGCTTCGCAAACACACAGAAACTCTGCTCTGTCTTCTTTTCAAAGGTAAGGTGCTGGTGCATTTGTTTGTTTGTTTTTTTACTTTACAGCAGTTATTCCCTGAGTATGCATTGAGTATGCGCTCACACCAGATCAGAGAGATTTCTTTTTTCCCCTTTCAAAACGTTTTTTCCGTGTTTATGTGTGTGTCCGTTTGTTGTGAAACTTTAAGCGATTATGTTAGTATGCACTCATGCCAGTCTCTCTTTTTTCCGTTAAAACGGTGTTTCCGCTGTGTCTATGCGTTTGTTGTGAAACTTAAAAGGTGAGTCTGTTAATATACGCTCATGCCAGTCTCAGAGGGATTTCTTTTTTTCCAGTTAAAACGGTGTTTCCGTTGTGTGTGTGTGTGTGTGTGTGTGTGTTTGTTGTGAATCTTAAAAAGCGAGGTGGGGAGAGGGATGAGGAGTGTTGCTGTGTAAAACGAGGTGAGGGAAGGGGCTAATTCCACACACGCATGCACGTACGCACCAACGGAAACACTTATCTGTCAGGATTTATTTGTACTTTTTCTTAAAGGTAAAGTGCAGATTCATTTGTTTTATGTTCATTTTATAGGGCTGTGGAATGAATAATTTGAGTTTTCATGCTTCTGATTTTAAACATATTTCAAATACTACACACCCCTTTGATTATGTAAAGCAATTCAATGCAGAAATGTAGTGAAGCAGAAAGTATAGATATTTGTTATAAACTGTAATGGAGTACAAAAAAAGTAAAAAGCAGCCACTAATAAAACTACTAAAGTAAATTACATACAAGTGAAAACTGTGCATAATATAGTAATAAAGTAAATGTGCCTATCTGCCCATCAACTGTGTTTATAAGTGGTGACGTCACACTTGCGGTTATTCTTCTGTAAAAACCCATCAAAACTTGCTACTGACTTTAGCTTGATCTGTATATATTTCCATGTATTTCATGTATTTGTTGATGCCATCTGTAAATATGCCCTTGATATGCAAGTAGTAATCACAGGTACTGTAGTTAATAATGCTGCCTCTGGTTTCCCTTTCTCACTTATAACAACCAATCATTTTGACCATTCCAGGGTTAGCTAATTTGGCAACGTGCGCAGCCTGATGCTCGGGTAATGCTCCTCATTTTAATGATCTAGCATTTACCAAGACCCATCCAGTATGCTTCTTACAATTAAGATAATACATGGCTCCATCTACCCACATTTTTTTCAACAGGATTTCCTTAGTGGTACACGTGCAGTGCCTGATGTTTTTAGGAAATTAAAACTTGCACTGTGATGCATCTTCATGAGGCTTCAAGGACATTGTAGATGACATTATTGACATTCTGCCTGTCATTTGTACATCTAGATGCTTATTTTAGATGCATCTAGAGCTCACAAAATTGGTTTTCCATCCATATTGATTGTATCGTATACATATGTATTATACATCTCGTACTCGTACCCAATCCCAAAGTAATAGTTCGGATCTAATTGGTCATATCTATATGGTTCATGAAGTGATTCTTCTAAGCACTCAAGAGACATTAGCTTGCCCACATTTCAAAATATCACTAGCATAATAAAATCCATAAGGCTTTTTTCTGCTAGTTTTTATAAACTTTCTTATAAATAAATGAATCAAACAGATTGGATGTGATGCACCCTTAGGTAGGTATTGAGATGCTATCATATTCTTTTCTTCTACAAAAGAGTACCAACACTATAGTGTTCTAGTGTCCCAAAGATGCATCCAAATATATAGTCCAAGTTAATTTGAAATGGCACCTTAATGCTCCCATGTAATTGTAAAAGTGCTCTTCTTTTCTCTTGCCTCATTAACAATTAAGTTGGTTCTCAGAATTAAAGTGCTGGTATTTTGTAAAGTTGCTGATCCAAATCCCGCCATCATATTTTACCCTAAGGGCTTAAATCCAGCTAGGGTGGCCCTTTGATTATTGTTTGGCTTACACTTTGCCTGGGTCTTATCAATTATTACATGACAGAAATGGTACATACCCTTGCAAGCAGTGCCGGCCCGTCCAACAGGCAATACCCAGGCCTTTACACTAACGACTCCTAAACTATGCCTGAAGTTAAGACACTGCTCAGAGTAAAGTGCTCTTCAGCGGTCATGTGAAGCAAGATCTTGCATGGTAGTAGATGGTCCAAATATTAAACTCTCATCAGTCGATTGTTAATCAGTCTCCCTCCCTAGCTCTTCCTTAATTCGTATTATCTATTTTAGTAGGTATGACAGGCGTGATCTTATTCATTTGCTGATGAGCCACCACCTGCAGAAATAATTGCATCCAGCTGTAGTTGCTTAACCATGTGAAAACATGGCATTTTCCGGACAAAAGCAGTATTTACATGGTTTAATATCGCCTTTCCTCACAAATACTCCTGTGAAGAAATGTTCCAAAATCTTCCTCCCAGAAAAGGTTATGTTAATCAAACTATGTCAAATGTAGATCTAAAAAGGATACCTTAATAATTGTATGTAAGATCACACTGAACCGCAAATTGCTCTAAATGCCAGAACATAAAACATCCTAACGGGACCGGTTCACAATTCAGAAAACTTCAGAATTCTGAATTGTTGTTTCCAGCTGCCAGTTTCCTGGTAGCTTCCAGCAGCCACATTTTTTCCAGTTGCCTACGAATTCATGTCTAGATTCCATCGTAAAACGTGCCCATTCAAGGCCTATACATTTATTTGTAGAGTGCCATTATTAGATGGCAAACTGTTCTAAAAAAAAACACATTTACAAATAAACCACCAGCAGTTAATTCAGAATAATCTGACTTGACGTCAAACATTCCACATGTGGTGATTAGACGGTAACAGCACTGGGATGTTTGAGTATAAATATCACTCCACATCACAGATGTTCTGACAATCATTGATTAAACTAACTGTTAGTCATCAACTGGTCAAAGTAGGTCGGTAATGTCGGACGAATTGGAAAGAGGGAAGAGCAGCTGCCAAAACCCACAATCCAATCGAGTCACTGAATCACTGGAGTAAGAAAACACATCTGATAACATTGTGTCATCTTAGACAACACTTTGTTTCCTTAGTAACTGCTTCTTGGTCATTCCAAATTGCATATGAACAGCCTGTGTTGGTTTGTTTAAGTCTAATTATGAACTGGCGTCTGACAAAAGACTGAATCCCAAATCCATCTTTAACTCTTGATCAAAGCATTGTACACCCTACATAGTACACTGGTTTTTCATATAAACTTCAATCGCAGGAAAAGAGGAAGTAGTTAGCCAATATTCTAAAGCAGAATATTGTTCAGGAAAGAAAAAAACACAAAAAGAAACAAGATTTACAGAACTTGTCCACCCCCTCCATGGGTTATTCTTCTTACCTTTTGGCTACATAGTATCAGTGACAATTTTAAAAACTCTCGGTCGCAGTCATGGTTAGTTAGTTCCACAGACGTAGATGTGCAGGCGGAGCAAAATAGCTGCTTAAATAAACAAATAATTTGTTCATAGTAAAAGCAGTTGTAGAATTGTTGTATAAAAATAAAATTATATCATCCGGAGATCGCTAGTTCGAATCCCGGGTGATGCTGTAACCTCTCGCAGCCGGAGGTCTAGAGAGAGCTGATTGGCCGAGCTCTCTCAGAGGGGAGGGATGAGAGGTACTTTAGTGTTCCTCCCACATTAATCACGGCTCTACAGCCAGTCAGGGGCGTCTGTGAGCTCGCGCAACGGAGGGAGCGGATAGCGCTGTCCTCCGAGTGTGTGACTCCGCCCCCAACGGTGCGCNAGCGAGCAGTTCGAAAAGATGCGGTCGGCTGGCGTCACGTGGTTCGGAGGAAACACGTGATAGTCTTCGGCCCTCCCGGCTGAGTGGTAGTAGTAGCCTTAATGTGGGAGCCCCCTAGTGACGGGGAGGAATTGGACACGACTAAATTAGGGAGAAAATCGGGGGAAAAAAATAAAAATAAAAAAATAAAATTATACTCGAGGCTGTGCTGCTGCACTGAATATCGGTATGGCTATATTAACTTTGGTGCTCAGGTTGCCTCTGATGTCCCTTTTAACTGGCATGGCCTTTATTTCGAGTGAATAAGATGTTATTAATCAAACACCAATATTGCAAAAATACTTCCCCCCCCCCTCCCCCCCAAAAAAATTATGACTTTTAAATTACCAGTGGTACCTCATCACATGTACCTCCAGAAGCCGTTCAAAACTTTTCAAATGACCTGAAACCCAAGCGATGTGAGTTCGCACCAAGGGTCCCAAGAAAGTTAGCAACCTTGGTAGCAAGAAGAAAAGGAAGGCATCTTCACTGCAATATTGATTTTAAAGCAGCCGGTGCCAAGAGAAATCATAAAATATTTAATGATTTAATGTCTACTTATTTCATTTTTATCATATATGTCTTTTCCAACTTGTTTCATTGTTTTTATATGCAAAAAATATGATTCTAGTGTTGGAAACTATTGATATTATTTTCTATGGGAAAATGTGTTTCACAATATGAAATTTCGCCTTAAGAACTCTGGAACAGTTTAAATTCACATCCCAGTGCCGTTACCATGTATTATAACCACTCATGGAATGCATCTCGTCCAACCAGTTTGCTTGGTTGGAATGAACTGTTGTATAACTTGTCATTTACACATTGATTTTGGCTCATAATGCTGAAGCTGCTGATAATGATATGCTGGAGAATATTGTAAAGAACTGAGTTCTGACAAGCTTACATGAGGCATTGTGGTGTTGCCTAGTATAAATTACTTTCGCACTGCTGCATCAATTGGTTTAGTTATTCTTTATAATAATATACGGTGCATATGTAATTATACGGGGAATGATTAAGCGCTTGGTGAAAGGACAAACTGCAACTATAATCGTGCCGTGTTAAAATGTATAGCACAAAATCATTCTAGAAATTCCTAACACATCGTTTAAAAATAGTCATCATCCTGTTAGAGGTTAAAAGGGAATGGAAGGAGGATATTTAAAGTAATGTGTTCATTTTCAGATTGGTTTTGGCAACCTCAAACATCAGAGAGATACGCTTAATGGAGTAAAGGTTTATCCTGCAGGACATTCTTTAAAAGCTACTGAGACTTGACCTGCCTTCATTCAGTGATCCAACTACTCATGTAATGTCCTGATGAATTGCTGACAGGGGAGTCTCGTAACAAAAGATGTGATGAGTTCTGTTTAACAGCTCCTACACATGATGGAGGATGAACTCATCCAACAACAACATTTTTTCTGTCCTCGTTTTTGCGTCCGTCTTTTTCGGTTTCCTTCAAAACATCATCTTGCTTGGTCATTTATCTGTATGTACATCACCTTTATTTGCAAAATTAATAATAATACGCATGCTCTAATGTACAGGAATTACAAATTTTGATTAAAGTTCTACAAAATTATTCAGAAGCATTAAGGATCTAATGTGATGTATTACAACATTCCAAGACAAAGGACATCAAGGATTAGAAAAGGGAATGCAAAACCAAAAGATTTTCTTGAGAATATGGACGACTTAAGATGTTTGTTTGTGTTTATTGGTGCATAGAACCAATGGCCATATTTGTTTGTTTTGTCAGATTTACCTAGAAATTGGCCTCTAACCTCCAAATGCCCTTCATTTTTTTTTCCAGACATGATGAAATGAATTACAGAGAAATCCGTTTAGGAAAAGGCAATGTGCAAAGATGAGTAGCGGGAAAAGCATGGCTTTAGGCAACTGGGCTCATTTGAGGAGAACAGATCCCCTGGCTTCCATTCAGGCCTCGCAGCAAATAACATGACTAGGGAGTTGGTAATTCAATGAAATTTAACAGTGTGGTACATCATCATACTGACAAAACCTATTGTCTTGTGAATGTCAATTCTATTAGGAGGAAATGTGATGTGTAAAGAATAAGGTGTAGTTGTATTTTTTTTATATATTTTTTTTCACTCTGTTCACTGACTATAACCAATCACTTATCAACAGGTAGTGTTTTTTTATTTCGTCATTTACCCCTGATGACCACCGTCAAGCTCCTCATCCCGCTAATATTATCATATAATAATAAATCGTATGCCACAGTGATACTTACTGTTTATTATAAAAAACTACGGTAACTACAGCATGGCAAACATTCAGGGGCACGCTTAGTGAC
This sequence comes from Clarias batrachus, assembly GCA_003987875.1. Taxonomy (NCBI): domain Eukaryota; kingdom Metazoa; phylum Chordata; class Actinopteri; order Siluriformes; family Clariidae; genus Clarias; species Clarias batrachus. The sequence goes on along the minus strand of QMIH01001534.1, from coordinate 113,008 downwards.
GGCGCTGAGATGTTGTGAAATATCTGGGATCCTCTATGTGGGAATTTAAAGGAGAAGTTGCACGAGACGCTGCAGGAGTGATTCCGCACACTTTGGGGAGAGTTTATTAACTCAAGGGAGAGACAATAACTAAAGCAAACGTAATGATTGCTGACAATTCCCTCGTCTCCTCCAGACGGGGTTAATCCCTTTACTTTTCACCTGAATCTTTTTCTTCAAAGCAAATGATCTCTTTTCCTCTTCACATAAACCTTTTCCTTTCTTGTATCTTTGCTCTCTCATTTTTTCAAACACAACTTTCTTCTCTTTTTCTTTTAAGTACAACTCTCTTTTCTAAGTACAAGTAACGTTAATCTCTTAAAAATAAGAGGCGCTTTCTCATTCTCATGTGCTGCTCTTCTCTCTCTTCTTTCCACGAAATCCTTTCTTTTCTGTTTCTTGAGTCTGGACCCTATAACCAGAGTGACTGCTCACACCGGGCTCTCGTACCTGGTGCTGCCTAATGTTTACACCGGTTCTCGGGGGGGTCTTATGTAGAGTAAGTAAAGTCTTACAGGAGCACAGTTATTTTCTTTGTTTATTTCATTCATGAATGTATCAAATGTTCTTGCTATATTTGAAATGTTATCCTGAGTCTGAGATTTTGCATATTTATCATGTTTATTTTGGTGTCTCTCTCTCTGGCCCAAAAATGTCAAGATCTAAACCTACTGCATTCTGACCAATTAATTAAAGTAGTTAAAACATTAGTGTGCAGATTTGGTCAAATTCCCACAAATTGTTTCAAATTCTAAATGTAAAAGTTGCAGATGGAAAAAAAATGTATATAACAATGTTGGACAATAGGTGACGATAGATATGGTGATGGATAGTAAACCCTAAAGGTCAACTACGCTTAAAAGACAGAAGACACAAATATATTACCCACAAAGCTATACAGATTATCAATATCCTTGTGAATAAATTTCATTTGGGACTTTTAGAGGGCTAATTTTCAATATGGTCCAATATGATTTTACAACTGCATATATGTTAGTATTTGCACAAGCCAACTTGTTGATGAACTTTTATAGGAAGACCACGAATGATTAGCAGATGTAACTTGTCCTACTACTTTATCTATATGAAATTAAATTACAATCAATGAAAAACGTGAGTTAAAATTAAGTTAGATTACCTGAACAGCATTACCAAGTAAAGAAAAGGAAAATCACAGGTTTCTATAATTTACCTGTGTAGTTCAGGGAACATGTGCATCTGTAAAGAGCTGTAGTTTGCTGACGTGTGCTGATGCATGTAGCTCCATTTAAGCAACAGTTTGGGTAAATCAGGCAGGCGTTGTGTTGACACAGTCCCTCCATCCAGCCCTGAGCACAAAAACAGTGAAAAAAATAAAATAAAAATGAAAAAAAATGTGGTCAGGGTTCACAAAACATCTAATTAGACTGAATGCTTACTGTAATTACGTTTTAATGTTTACATGGCCTTGCCCCGCCCTACCTTTCGGATCTGCTTAAGCCATATGATCCATCACGGACTCTCAGATCATCAGATAAACTTCTGCTGATGGTACCCAAGAMCAAGWGCAAGTTCAGGGGTGAYCGGGCGTTCTCTGTGGCGGCACCCAAACTGTGGAATGACCTACCCATGACCGTTCGTGAGGCCACATCACTGAGGGTGTTTAAGTCCCATCAAAACTCACATGTTTTCTTTGGCATTTAAACCAACATGAGATTGTGTGTGATGTGATTTTAATTATGTCCCTTTTTAATAGTTTATTATTATTTTTATTTATTTATTAATTTAGTTCCTTATTTTTTATTTTATTTTATTTTATTTTATTTTATTATACTACTATATTATTTTATTATTTATGTGAAGCACTTTGGGGCATTCTTGTTCTTAAAGTGCTATACAAATAAAGATGAGTCGAGTTGAGAGTAATTCAATCTGTAATTTTACATTTGCTCAGTAATCACTTTTTCAGAACTATTACTATTACAGTACATGTACCTGCAAAATGAACAAGCTATTTTACAGATTGTGTTTAAGAATAATCTATAGAAATGGATAATAAATAAATAAATAATTAGAAGCAGCCACATCAAAGTCATAATGAGCGACTGGTGGAAAGCGTTACCTGCTGGGTTCGCTTGCATCTTTGCGTCTTCAGATGACGCTCAACCCATCCCGTCCTCCCAAATATCAATGATGACCCCAAGGACGTAACAAGGCTTGCTCCTGTAAAGTTATTCAAATGGAGAGAACCCTGTGAAAGCTTGGGACCCCTTATACTATGAGTAATAGGGGCTCAAACTACTTGTCCAAATTATGACTATCATTATGCAGCCAGTCTAATGGCCCAACAAGGCCTTCGCCAATTCTTTCCTCAATCACAGGTAGACATTTGAGGTGGTCTAATAAACTTACCAGATGGCGTTCAGGATATTAAGTAGATCACTTTTACATTTGCGCCAGAAAATGCCAGGCTGACAGACATGGGCCGCGAGTCGGACTAGTGTTTTATCCGCCCCTAAACACCTTTCAATCGTAATGAGTACTTTGGAACCACATTTCCTACTGGAGCAGCTTTTCGGAATCAGTGATCGTGTTACTTCCTCTATAGAGGCTATACATGAAACTGGTGGAAGAGCTCAACATTAAGCTTAATCGAATTGCCATCACCAGGTCACACTTGGCACATTTTGGCACAGGACTGCTCATGAGGGTAGAAGAGACGGAGCATCTCCCTGATGTGGAGCCGTCATCAAAAGATCTGTCAGGGGCTAGAGAGAGTTAGGGACAAAATCACAGGGAGAGGAGGTGAAGAGGGGAGGACATGGGTTAGTGGGACTGGCTTTGGGCGGATGGCTCCTTGTTACCAAGGGGTGTGGTAAGGCAGGGGGTTGCACAGTGGGATGGCCTGTTTCCTGATACTTTGCCTCCTTCAGCATCACCCCACACTTTCAGGAGACCCTCACCTTCATGTCCCGCAGCAGCCGCATGAAGGTGAAATATCATTATGCTCCCTGGCAAATTTAAGCATTTTTTTTGCCAGATTAGTCTGCAGATGATTTATTCATGACATGCTGCTATTTAGCACCAATCCTGAGAGGTCTCATCACACTGTGTGTCTGAACAGCATGTGTCCCGAGAGCATGTCCACTGCGGCATTTTGCAGTCCCGGGAGGTGAGCTGCTCTCGTTGATGCTCGCTGTGGGTGGGCTCACCTGGGAAGCCATTGTCAAAGGCAGAGCGCATTATGTGACCAAATGCTGCCCTGGTAATTAATGTATCGGATGTCGAAATCAATCAACATGTGCACAATAAAGCACGGCGAATCCTGTTCATATTCTAAGTGAATATCTCTCGCCTCTGAATTACTGTGCACCTTGCATCTCCAGTTAGCTAGATCTTGTACTCATTTTGATGAAACAGTGATGCATCTCTGTCAGTGACCTAGCCAAAGACTCACAATCACTCCCTTTGAAAGTCTCTTCATTCCACATCTACAGCTATAGTTGGGAATCCAATCATTTAGAAAAGCACAGCACAGACCTACCTGCCTGAATTTGATTGGCAAACACAACATCTGCCAAACCTTGACAGAGTGGCCTCTATTCTCAATGCATGTAGATTTATAGTGATAAATGCTTAGAGTTGCTTTGTTTGTTCATGGATCCTTTGGAGCCTTAGAAAACCTGTGCGACTATAAAGTGGATTAGACGCAAAAATTAAACTGGAAGTGTATTGCCTCTCACTGTGCGTTCAGGAATGATGGGAATATGGAACTATGCATAGCTCAGATTAACTGAGAGTTAGGGGGCATAAATAAAATACGGCTGCATTAACATGTAAAATGAAATGCCTTTTAAGTGCCAGTTAAGTCAAAAGAAATGTAGAATAGAAATTGAAACCACCATCTTTATTCTGCATTACAGAATATTTTAGAACAATATAGAAATAAGTAACATCAGTTCCTTTTTTGTCTTTTTTATTTTGCCTCGGTCCATGCAGGAACAATTTCAACGGATCAAGGCATTAATCTTAATGGGGCCCGTAGCAAATGAATACGACTGTTTTGGGCTCACATTAGGTTGACAAAATGTGGCCATTAAAACATAGAATGGCATTTAAGGGTGTGGCATGACCAGTGCATTTGGTGTCCTGCTTGGCAGACCTGTGTTCTTCTATCATCTTAATGCAGCAACCCTGGCACACAGGGCAGTTTAGCTTTCAGATGGAAGGTAGAATTGAACATCGGTTCCACTGTCGAATCACAGTTAGCCTAGAAATATCTCTCAGGCACACCACGCCAGGAAAGGAAAATGAGAATGCACAGAGGGAATTCACTAATGTGACATTTTCAACCACAAACAGATCACTGTACACTAAAGTAAGACTCACTGGACCACATTCAGTGTACCAGTGGTGGCAAGTACAAATATTAACTCTGTTACTAGACTTTTTTTTTCATGTATCTGTGCTTTACCTGAGTGGTTTCCTTATGTGACTTTTTTTTTTTACTCTAACTCACTATATTTTCTGAAGAAAAACCTGTACTTCTGCTAATTACATTATATATCGCGGCTCATTAATTGTCAGATGAAGATCTCACACAAAAGTGCATTGACTTTCTAAGTGTTTACACGGTCACTCACACCATACTGTAGCATGATCCAGGTTTCCACCCCATATGAAAATGACAGGGACAAAATTCCACAAATCCTAGTTTTAAAAAAAATTTAATATACAGTAACATAGCATAGCGCGCAAAAGAGGTTTGAACTTGTACGTGTTCGGTTTACGTTACACACCATTAACCATGTCCAACCTTAATGGATTGTAAATAACAATGGCAGTGTAGCAACTAACTAGTTTATCTACCTAAATAATTAAAGATGCTAACAATACTGCTTGCTTTTCTTTTAATTAATCTCAAATCTTGTCACCATCAACAAGTCACGGCATCATGTCCAGGGCCTCATTCCCATTAGCTTCAGTTTATTATTTGACTTGTATTCGTTTTTTTTTTTTTAATTGGCCTAAAATATTTTTTCCCTTGTAATGCCTACATGTTTGCATGAACTTACTGTATAAAGCATCAGAATACTAGAAATAAATTTCACATTTATTTCTACATATTTCTATATTGAAATGTGTACACCTAGTAAAAACAAATCTCCACTAGACTTGCACGATTATTGTATAAACAGAATCAACTTCAATTGTATTTACAATCATTTAAAATACTATATCAGTAACTCGGTTGGATGGATATCCAGAAAAATCTGCTTGCTGTGGAGTACTTGTACTTTTGTACTTAAAGTACATTTTACTTCACTTACTTCGTACTTGAGTAAAAATATTGAAGTGGTACTTCTACTTATAGTGGAGTACATTTTTACATGTAATTTAACTTGAGTATTGAGTTTGTGCACTTCTACCACCTCTGCACTGTGCTTAGCCACAAGCCTGCTTGATAATAGCCTCCTGACCAGATACAAGGGGAAAACAGTAAGAAATCCTGCATGTAGCAGAATCCAAATAAATTCTCACACTTAACATCGAAGAGCAAGGTATGTAAAGGCAGGATGACTCAGCTATGCTAGTGGCAATAGTTCGTTGGCCTGCAGTTCACAAGATGGCGGATGATGTACAACTTGATAACACTAAGGTGATCTACTATTTTTCTAACAATAGTACAGTCGTGGCCAAAAGTTTTGAGAATTACATAAATATTGGAAATTGGAAAAGTTGCTGCTTAAGTTTTTTATAATACCAATTTGCATATATTCCAGAATGTTATGAAGAGTGATCAGACGAATTGCATGGTCCTTCTTTGCCATGAAAAGTAACTTAATCCAGAAAAAAACTTTCCACTGCATTTCATTGCTGTCATTAAAGGAGCTGCTGAGATCATTTCAGTAATCGTCTTGTTAACTCAGGTGAGAATGTTGACGAGCACAAGGCTGGAGATCATCATGTCAGGCTGATTGGATTAGAATGGCAGACTT
>QMIH01001534.1:58749-99306 GCA_003987875.1 Clarias batrachus | reverse complement strand
ACCCAATGCACGGCGCAGACACACACTCACTCACACACCATTGACTCTGTGCACTTTTTAAACTGTGGGGGCGGGTGTGTGTATAATTTTCAGTGGTAGGTTTCTTACCTGCCATAAGGAAGGCCAGGGTTCAATTTCCACTCAATGCCCAACCCCTGGATCACTGGATGCAGAGCTGGTGTTTTTTTTTATCTTATTTTATAGACAATCAATATTTGGTAAGAATTCCTTTGTCTTTTAAAACCGGGCATAGAGTCAAAAAGACATACAGTACTTGTTTCATCCATTAACTAAATAAGCTAACTCTAATTAACACAACTGAGGAACATGGTGGTGTAGTGGTTATCACTGTCGCCTTGCACATCCAGAGTCCTGGCCAGGTTCGGTTCCCGTCTCTGTGTGCATGGAGTTTACGGGTACGGGTGGGTTTCCGTAGTTGGCTGTAGTGTGTGAATGAGTGTGTGAGCGTGTGTGTGCCCTGCGATGGATTGGCACCCTGTCCAAGGTGTACCCCGCCTTGTGCCCTAAGACTCCTGGGATAGGCTCCAGGCCCCCTGCGACCCCGAATACAGGATTAAGCGGTATAGACGATGCGTGAGAGTGAGTGAGTGAGTGAGTAATTAGCACAACTCTTCAGCCAGATAAGCTGGAAATAATTAGTGTAAAATAATTGTAAAAGTGTTTGCTTTATCGCTTAACGTTTAGGCTAATTAAGATAAATGAAGTAATTCAACAGGTTACACAATCATATGCGTAATCTACTGTGATGGTGATGTGTTCTCTCCCTCGCTCACACTTTCTCCACACTCGCACACACACGGAGCGTCATTTATTTCCCATTCCTTCCTTCATTTAGAATTTTAATTTACTGTTTTTCTCTGTCTTTTTTTTCCCCCGATTGTCATTTTGCCTGAGAGCTTGGTTAAATTTATTGACTCGAGTGATCTCTGCTATTACAGCCCACAGAGATGTATGGGTTGAGATAAGTGAGGCAATAGCTACAAAATGCCCCTCAGAAAAAGGAATAAAAAAAAAAAAAAAAACACATTGTCACTACAATTGGACTTTTCTCCTGCCCATCATGTACTTGTGCTTGTCATGTAAAAAAAAAAAAAAAAACCCCGCTAGGCTCAAGAGCTAATAGAGTGCTGTTATTTGTCACTTCTCCCCCGTGCTATTAGTAAAAGGTCATTAAAATGTTCTCATCTGATGTGGCTGGAAACTCCCTCATCAAACCGGCAGCAAGTGTAGTAATTTGGTTCAGAGTTGCCCATAATAACCGTAACGCTAAGGATACCCAAGATGTGTTTGTTTGTTTTATGGTGTCGGTCTCCGTCTCCAATTTTTGACTGATATGCTGAGACCTTAAAAACATTACTTTTAGCTTTCTTGTCCTAATCAGTGGTCTTACTACTGTATATGCAAATAAAATTCACTCACTGGAAAAGCATTTTTAAGAGGAATAAATAATGAGGGATGTGAAATGGGTAGGAGTCTGCATGTCCTCCCTGTGCTTGGTGGGTTTCCTCCTACAGTCCAAAGACATGCAGATTAGGCTAACTGGCATTCCCAAATTGCCCGTAGTTGTGTGAATGAGTGTGTGTGTGTGTGTGTGTGCGCCCTGCTATGGTTTGGCACTCGGTCCACTGTGTACCCCACCTCATCCCCTGTCTCCTGGGATAGGCTCCAGGACCCTCGCGACCCTGTATACAGGACAAAGCGGCACAGAAAGTGAGTGAAATAGGCATGTGCTTCTGACATTATCTAGGTGAATTGTTTTTGACCTGTGAATTCAAGAGCCTCAGTCTTGTGTGCCAAGGAGGCAGACAGTCGGAGGAGCGGCTGATTATTATGTTCAGAGTGAAATCTTGCCCTTTCTCTTTACTTACTGTTGCTTGATACGCATCTGAAAAGTCTAACTTGGTAGAGAATTAAGTAAAAAGAATTGCCAGATGACAATGTGTTAACAGTCCGATTCGACATTTTAATCTATGCACAAACAAACACGCAATTAAACAAACATCTGCGACAAAGTAAAATAAATTGCACCAGTAAACTGTACGCAAAACATAGAATGTGCTTTTAATATCTAATTGTATGCAAATGATACTGCATAATTATATATATATATTTTTTAAATATTATGCATTACACATCTTCTGTTACTATTTAGGATGAGAGGTGAATTGATTTGGTTGCTTAATGCCAGTAATATGGGTAAAGAGCAATGTCTGCAGAGGTAAGCAAAGTAAACATGCTTTTTTTTTATTTATTTTTTTTTTTTATGTAGTCTTGAGGAATAATTCTCCAGGCTTCCTGAAGGAGGTTTTTTTTTTTTTTTTTTGCCTCTCATTTTAAGAAAGTTTTTGGCTCTCATGACCTATGAATCATTCAAGCATAAAACAAACTAACAACAACAACAAAAAAAAAAACCCGTCTAACTTAAGGTATGTACCACTGAGAGACAGGTGCAGATGATGATAGATGATTAGAGTGCTGGTGATGCTGAAAGCTGAGCGTTCCCATTTCGTTAATTTAATCTACATAACTGAATTGAATTTAATTAAATTTCATATAAAGATAATAAGGAGTGGCTCAAGACGTCTGCACAATTCTGTACCTGCGAAATTTACTTAAAGTGTTAAAAGTACTCGCACTAGCTCACAGCCTTTAATTCTTAGTAAATCTCTCTCTGTCTCTCTCCTGACAGCGGACGTGCTGTCTCTGTCTCCGTCTGCAGCCGTCTCCACCTGTGATTTCAAACACCTGCTACATGGTTTAGCTTATCACAGAGGAGATACAATTATGCATAATAGCCAGCAGGTGCTGATATTACCTCTTCAGACACTACACATCACACTGGTTATGAAACGCAACGCCATGTGGAAATGTAGTGGCGTGCAAAGTTCACATGTTTGTTGGTCGACGTTTTAGTGGAGTAAAAGTAAAAACCGTAAAGTACAGGTACGTCACATGTGTACTGTACAGCGGTACCGCAGCGTACGACTTGAATCCGTCCCGGAGGCGAGTTCTTAAGGCAAAATGTCATATTGTTGACGTATTTTTCGAGAGGTAATCTGAGATAATCTATTCCCGCATGTAATGTTATCTGAGATAATCTGTTCAAAGACATGTAAATGAAGTAAAATATTTGATATTATATATTGGTAAAGATTTGAAATTTACACAAATTTAAGAAGAGTGCTGAAACTGCAGGTCGCCTAAGGGTTATTAAACTTCACCTAACCGTAATTTATCATTCCTATTGGCATCAGCTGTACAGTATCTTAAATAAATAAATGCAAAAAATGCACAAAAAAAACTTTTTGTGCAACTTGGCCAGAGTTCAGCTTAGTTCGTTTGCCCTGATGCTGAAAATGCTTCTCGTGCAGATGGAAACTTCTTTTATGAGGCATGGCGTTCATATGCCGAGTTACTTCCAGTTACCAGGGGGACCAGAGGGTGTGTGCCAACTATAAGGACATTGTACTGTAAGGCACCGGAAAGGTAGGTTCGGCCAATTGTCAAACCCCAGATTAAAGAGGAACAATGTGGATTCCGTGCTGGTTGTGGGACGACGGACCAGCTTTTTACCCTGGCGGGGATCCTGGAGGGGGCTTGGGATTATGCCCATCCAGACTTCATGTGTTTTGTGGATTTGAAGAAGGCGTATGATCTGGTATTTTCTGCAGGAGGTACTGCAAAAGTTTGGGGTGATGGGGGGGGGGGTTACTTCTCAGGGCCATCCAATCACTTTACTCCCAATGAGGGAGGTGCGGAGGGGGGGGGGTTGTTAGGACATTGTATAAGGTAACTTTTTTTAGAATAAATTTTATGCTCATGCTACCAGTATCGGCAGCACTGCACTTTGAGGAAAAGAAAGTGTAACGGGTTCAACCCAAAGTTGCACGGACGGCACCGTGAAACACAGACACGAGGCGAGGTCTTGCAGGAAAAAGGGTTATTTATTTGGAATAAATAGGGAAAGGAAAGGGTAAAAGGAGGGAGGAAGGAGAGAAAGGGAAGGAATGAAGTGTGCACGTGAGTGGTCCGAGGCGGTGCCCAGCTGGCATGCGGGCACACGGATGGCGGAAAGTGGCGGTGGGCGGAGTGGCAGAACGGAGCACGCGAGGCAGCGCTCCTGCACGCTCCCTGGACAATTCTTCCCTGTTGTCGATGGCCGGCCTGGCCCCTCTCAGCTCTCTCTGGGCGCGGCCTCAGGCGGGAGACTCGCTCGGACGTCCATCGGCTGGGTGGCTTTCCCGGCTGGGATCGGCGGCCTTAACGCTGTCCTCCTCGCGGCCTTTTCCTCTCCGGCGGCGAGGACGCGAAGGCGGGCTCAGCGCGTAGATCAAAGGGCGGAAATCCAATGTCCTTTTTTAAAGTCTCTGGGGCACGTTCCAATGCCCCACTCGCATGCCACTCTCAAACTCCACCTCGTTACGCTCGTCACGGACCCCGGACTAAACTCCACGCCTTGCTTTTATAATGCGGAGCAAGCCCGAGATCCTATAAACGTGAATCAATGCCAGCCGGCCCGCATAAGCTGCCCCGTCCCTTCACACACCTGCAGAAGGAGTGCCGCCTACTTAGGGAGCCTACGAAGTGAGGGAGTAGCGATAATAGATTTGGGCGCACGCCGTGACAAAAGGCTTATTACTATTTTCTCTGCAATTACTCATACCAGAGAGCTCTAGAAATTATCAACTGCTCATTTAATAATACTAGAAATGTAACAAATCTGACAGCTAATATATATACAAGTGCAAACAGAGTGTGGCGATTTTCTTAAACCATTAACGATGAGAAATGAAAAGAAACGGGCGAAACTCAATAATTCATTCCTAAATTTCACCATCCTGGTCCGAGTAGTCTAAAAAATGACCTGTATTATGTAGTGCATGTGGTACAAGTGCATCCACCTGCAATAACACTCCTCTCCTTCATGCTATATTTTTTTTTACAGAAATGCACTGCAATGTTCTCTCTGTTCCCTGCACTTTGTACCTGAGCGCACAAAAGTACCATTCTGTGCACACTCGCATCGAACTGAATAAAAATAAACTCAGCCATAGTCATGGATCATCATGTACAACCAGACATGGGCTTTAGAGGTACTGGATGCGAAGGAGATGTAAATGTGAAAACATTCAAGTAATTGATCACCTCTGGGGCGGCGTGATTAACTGTGTTTATCACTCCGGAGATAACGGAACGAAATGCTGAATATCAGCACTACTTTTTCCAGCTATAAAGAATGATAATTTATATGCGAGTTAAAGTGTATAAATAGAGAATAAGAAGTAATCTGAGCTGACGGCAAGTCTACAGTAACTCAAATAACTACACGTCACAGCTGTGGTGAAGAGAAAAACACACCATGCCAAATCATGATGCTGACATGCTACAATACCTGTAGTCCGTCCACATTGAGCTCCACTCCTGATAGCCAAGAACAGGAATTTGATGCTATAATAAGCACATGGGCACTGAAACATGGTTGGATAAAAGGATTTTTTTTTTTGTCATTTGAAACCAGACTGATTGGATGTTCTGTGTAAACACTTAATGGAAACAGTGTAGCTCTTATATTATACATTAAAATAGGTACTGTATCCTAAACACATTTAGAGATCCCTAATGTTTTTTTGGCTTAGTGGTTAGCACTGTCGCCTTACACCTCCAGGGTCCGGGTTCGATTTCCGCCAGGGGTCTGTGTGCATGGAGTTTGAATGTTCTCCTCTTGCCTGATAGGATTACTCCACGTACTTCGGTTTCCTCCCACAGTACAAAGACATGCAGGTTAGGCTAACTGGCGTTCCCAAATTGCCCGTAGTGTGTGAATGACAATTGGCCGTCGAGCTGGCAACCCAACCCCTTCAGTAACTGCCATAGAAACAACAGCTATATTTCCAGGCCAAAATACTACCAAAAAAGAAAAAAAAAAAAAAGGCTTTTGATAGCATTTTTCTTCTTATGAATCTTAGCTGAAATGACCCATGTAGGGCGATGTTCACATTACCAGACTGAAGTGACTAAATATCCATTTATTTACCCTAATATGAATGTGTTTTTTAGGAGACACACTAGGGGAAATGTGGGAACACCAATTAGCCTGTGAGAGGAAACCAGAGACCTGGAGGAAACCCACCAAGCACAGGAAGAACATGCAAACTCCATGCACACAGACTCTGAGGCAGGAATCGAACCCGGGCTCTGGAGGTGCAAGGCCACGGTGTTAACCACTAAGCCACCATACTGCTCAAGAAACATTTATTCCCGCACCTTAACTAAAACCACTGGCTATTTTGCAAAATGGTTTCAGTAACCAGATGAAAGGTTTAACGTTCAACTATCATCTTGAACAGTATATGTTTCAGGTATGGACCAATTCGTGCCTGATGCAATCTCATTCAAGGTGGCCACTAGGGGCTACACTATTCATTTTGTCCACAATAAAGCAAATCTACTGCACCTATGTTTAGGTATGTAATGGCATTTTAATGACTGCCTAATTACTTAAAAGCATGGCCACGAAATATGAAAATTAAATGTTATGTTTTGCTCCCTGATGCAATTCCATTGAAATGGCCACTGTGTAGGGGAGTTCATTGGGTTCGGTGAGTTTAGTTCGAAATGCTGTTTCTCAGGATCCAATTGTTGTTCTGCATGGGTCTGTGACTTTTTACAACACTGAACTACATCAAAAACATGGCTGCCTGCAGTGAATCAGTTCCCAGCAGGCATTTTCCATAACTAGCTTGGAAGCTTAATAAATATGCTCCTGTATGGCCACTATATCGCTGTATGTATCGCGGCAGGAACAGGGCACTTGGGCAGCATTTGGACCGTGCAGATTAAATAGAGCTTTGATTTTTTCGTTTGTTTTGTCATAGTTTGTTTTAATGAGGGAATGATTGCCATTTCTGAAAAAAAAAAATGTCTTACAATTTGCTACATAGTAAATCAGGCACACATTAAAAGAGATCAGCGTAGTATTATCACAATTTTTTTAGCCATATCGCAGAGCTACAGTCATTTTAGCAAAGCCAACAATGCCGCATTACAGCAACCATTTCCTCATAGCGGTTATTTTTTACTAACAGCACTAGGATGTTGAGTGAGATGCACCTTTAAACAAATAAGCGGCAGCTCCAGTGAAGCAGCAATGTGAAAGCACGAACAGAGAAAGAGAAGTCATTAGCCAGCTGTGCACTCCACGCTCTGTCTAACTGATCTTGACATCAATACTATTTTCAGACCCGGCCCTTCAAAGATAAGCAATATAAAAGGACCACAGTGCCGGATGACAGGAATAGAGAGCCGCCTGCTGCCGTTGGACTTAGCGTATATATGCAACGAACAGAAAAGGGTCATTTCACTTCCGAACAGATGAGCGTCTTCGTGAGCTGCCTCGGACACATCTAATCAATGCGGAATAGGCCGTCCTAATGTTAAGTGTATGTCGGCAAGAAAGTGGATTAGCCATCGGGTTTTACTGTCCGCACTTTCAAGTGACTGAAATGCCTCGTGGGAATTATAACCCGGGTCCAGGTGGGAAATATAAGGAAGACGAGGAAAGGTCACCAAAGACAATTAGGCCATTATCACCCTCGCTTTTTCGCCAATTCATTTCCACTCATAACAGTTGAATTAGCTTTCACCTAAAGTTTCATGACACCCCAAAATGCTGGCACTTCCAGGAGAAATGGCTCCAGGAGAAAAGCTTATCTTTCAGTAACACAAATTTCTGAATGAATGTGCGACAGATCACTTCAGGCCTGCAAGATGCCATAAAAGGCACAACGAAAGACTGCTGCTGCCTTTCAAGTGACAAGTTGATCCTGCTTAAAAGGGGCCTCGTCAATATACGTATGACATTTACTATAAATCATCTCCTAAGGGAAAGAAAATGAATCGAAAAAATATGGAAAGTAGGAAGAAATAGGATCTCACATGTCTGACAATGCCATATGCTTGCTCCTGCTGACAGCCAGGCGTTGTGCAGTTGTGTTCCAGCTTCACTTCACAATTGGAACTGGTGAAGCCTTCTGGGCACATGCAAATGTACTCTTCACCATGTTCCTCACATTTGCCTCCGTTTCCACAGGGCTGTGAACTGCAGGGGTCTTTCTTCTCAGTGCAGAATGTGCCTGTTAGCGAATACATACAGTAAGGCATACACAACACCACATTTCCTTTTTTTTTTTTTTAATTATAAAGAAGTAAAAAGAAAGTATTTCCCTGTCCACAATGAGATGTCCGTGAACCTTCTGAGCACAAAAAAAAAAGAAAAGAAAAGATGAACGCTGCTGCTTACATATCCGCAAATAAATAGCCACAAACAAATACTGCAGAATGAAATGGCAATAGATCACATGTGATAACACGCCAGGAAATGCAAATGAACTGAGGGTTATCCGTGTTGATAACGGGCAAGAGTGCATCAACCGTTTTAAATGTGTTGATTCAAATGAAAAGACTAAATGGCAGAGCAGACTTTATCTATAACTAGCCGACAAAACATGTTATTGACACATTATTGAGCTTGATCTTTAATCCAGCTAAATAGGAAGATCTGAAAATGAAATATGTTCTGTAATATCGCTGATTTTATTTATTTCTTGTTATACATATAATACAGAAAATGTGTGTGTGTACTTCTGAAGTGATTCATCTCGCTTTCCTACAAATTACAAGCTTCTAACTTCAGCCATTTAAAAGTTAAATAATTAAAAATGCGAATGATTCATATTCCATTATGATTACTGATATAAAAAACTGGTGTAACCTTCTAGAAGCATGTGTCTTGTACAAACTGTTTAAATTAAAGCAATCCTTGCAAAATTAAGGAATTTTTGTTTAAATGCTCCAAATTAGACAATTAATGTTATGGGGCAATAAAAATTGCTTTTTGTATTCTGCTCAATACAGTAATTATTCTTAACAGCACAAATAACATTCAAATTTCAGGGCTACCTCAATGCTTCGCATGAGAGATGATTTTATATATTTATTTATTTTATTCATTATTTTGTTTTGTATTTTTTGGTCGAAATTTAAAAAACAAAAAATATGGAGTGTCTGTAACCCATATCAAATTCATGCTGTAATATCTTAACTCAGTATTTTAGAATAATACACTTTTTTAGCTTTTTGTATGACATTTAAATTAGCCAACTTTCATCTGAATGGCAATTACGAGTATTGAAAGATTTGAATAATAATCATTTTAAAAAGTTATGGAAAAGGGCATGAAATTGTATTTAGCAAATGCGTTTCTTTTAGTCCGATAAAAATATAAACGTGTATGCATATTTGCAAAAAATGAAGCACGGACTGGGAGATAAGAAGCATAAATTGATGATATATGATCGTATCTGAAAATTCACTTTTTTTTCTTTTACCATGTTTTGGCTGCTTACAATATCCATAAAGCACTTTCTTCTATAATAAATGACCTGACTGGTCTGATATGTTCATATGTAAATGTACAGTAGTCTAAGGATGTAGAGCTTCTGTACTGTCCATCATATAAAACATTTACAGAGATGTATCTAAAATCAAAGCCTAAATATCAACTGCGCTTTCACATCTGGGCCGTCACTTCTGTGACATTGTTAGAAAGATAATGAAGGATAATGATCAGCCTTAATATGAGAAATCTGTAGTCAGGGACACTGCTGAGCCTTACACTCAGAGATATTTCAGACAACCTCAGCCACTTTTTTCCAGGACAATGACCAATAAGTACAGTGCCGCAAGGGCGGTAACTGAAGTAGAGGGCATAAAACTAGGTTACTGCTCCTCCAGAATGCCTGGAACTGAATCTAATCGAGACGGTGTGGTCTGGAGGGTAAGTCATTTTACAGAATTAACCTAAATGACTATGGCAGCTACGGCATAACCATCGCATCGGCTTCGACGATGTGATCAGTGATTAACTATAACTATAAACCTGTAAACTATAAAAATTGAAGTGTTAATTATTTTATACACAAAATGTTGCCTAAAACCAAACATCGTAAAATGGAACAGCTTGTTATTGGGTAGTTTAGCAACATCACATCGACTGAAACACACTTGCTGTTAACTGTAAATGCATTTATTTCAGGTATTTATTCAACCTGCAACATGATGAGCGTACACAACATTGTGTTACCACACAGGCTTCCAGTACACACACACACACACACACACACACGTACAACAAACATGATGACATTTCAGGTGCTTAGTTTCCATGTTGCCATGTAAAATAGCATGCATCTCTCACCAGCTGTTCTGAGATGAATATCTGTCACGATGCAAAAGATGTGAGAGTAATTGACGTGAGAATAATTGAATTCCTAGTAGCACAACCATTCCATTTTTGATGCATCTGCTGACTACACTGCCCTTACTGTTATGCATGATGCACCTTGCGTGCACGTACTGTATGGGGTGCTGCATTTGTCTCTGAGGACGTGTGCAAGCTACACACCAAAGGAATGTAGGATGTGTGATGTAGCCATCATACATGAAAGTGTGTGCAGTTAAAAGTAAGTATACTGTATTTCCACCCTAAGAGAGTTTCCCTACTTGGTTCAAATACATCCAGGGCTTGCTTGAAAGCAGGGTTTACTGTATAATTGCACGGCCGTATGTACATTGTTATGTACATGTTGTTTATTGACTGATTCCATTTATGTACAGTATGTATGCGCATGTAGAGACCATGGCAAAGGCTTTTGTTGCATGTTTTCATTATTTCTCTGCGGCACTCAAACAGTAAACAACAGTGTTTTTTTGTGTGTTTTTTTTTTAAATAAATGCCACGACCTTGTGCAAGAATACAAAAGAAAAAAAAATACTATTCTTGCCCAAGATAAACCAGATTTTTATCCTTCTAGCCTGGTAGAACATTTTCATGACTCTGTGACTTCCGTGCAAGCACTCGAAGCACAAAAGTTAGCTACAGTAATTACAGTGCTCCGGTTCTAAAAAAGTCTTGTTTTATGTACCGATACCAATAATAGCCCATTCTCAAATATCATAAAACTAGAAAAAGGAAGCAATTTGACAAGCTGAATCAATCATATTACGCAGCACAAGTGCAGATAGCTAATACACCTGATGTAACTGCTCCCGAAAAAGTCACACAAATAAACAAACAAAAATCCTGTACTGTATGTGACATCATTTTATCAATGGGATTAAACAGTTGCGGGTGAAAAAAAAAAAAAAAACCTTAATCACAGTAAAAATGCATCCTTTAGAAAACAGCATTTGCTACACATTGGGTGGGAATTATTTATCTGGCTCATTAAATTCTAAACCTGAGTGTTTCATTATCCCCTGGGTAGCGTGTAGCCTTTTTAAAAAGATGAAGACAAGACTGAACTCTCTGTGCCACCGAGCAGACGGTGGAGAAATTGTGACAGGATGTGAGTAATTCTTTGAGTGATGGTGCATGAAATAAGTAATGGTTTACATGAAAGCACCTAAATAAATTGAGTTGTGGCCACATCTGTTCTGCATTATTCACACAAAATGCGTATTTTACATTGGAGGGTTAAGGAAGGTTGAGACGGGCTTGGCGTAGGGCTTGATGGTGACATCTGAAGCAATGACTTTCAAACTAATAAAACCAGACAGTGGAAAGCACACAATCAAAAGGGCTTTCTTACTGACGCTCACACTTATATACGTGCATTCACATTCATAGGGATAAAAATTATTTAAAAAACTAGTAGTTCAGTACCAGGAAGTGAATGGTCCAATGCAAACACTTGGAATGAACACTGTCAGTTTATGAAAATGCAAAAATCTCAATCATGATATTTTTTTTTATCACCTGGTAAGCAACACTCTATCCACAGATATCTTGTTTTATATATTTTTTTGAACAATTTGTTCAAGAAAAACTCCTATGTGTACTCGGAGTTAACCATAATGACATTTACTGTATATCTTTAATCAAATTTCAACCTAAATTGAGTGTGGTCTTAACCAAACTGAGTTACTAATAGAAAACAGAAACCCAGAAGTAGCCATTTCAGCACTGTTTGAGTTTTGCCTCTAATTGTTTTTAATCAATCCAGTTTATAATTCACATATAATTAGGCCAGCGTGGCTGCTTTCTGAGATTCTGCTTGCACAGTTATTATTTTGGTTTCTACATGCCATTGATGTTTTCTAACAAATTGTGACAGATTGCAGGCTAAGGAATTGATTCGGTTGAAGTAGTAATCCAAGTTTAACCCTTGTGTGGTGTTCGGGTCTGTGGGACCCGTTCTCACTGTTTATTACAAGAAAAATTGCGTGATTAATTGTGTTTTTTTTTTTTTCTCTCTCTCCATCAGACTTTGTGGCCTTGGCTTATTTTCTAGGAAGAGCACAAATGATTTAAGCCACTTTATACACATTCCTGCACGGTGAAATTCTTTCTTCGCATATCTCAGCTAGGGGTCTGCGGTCAGAGCGCGGGGTCAGCCATGATACAGCGCCCGTGGAGCAGCCAGGGTTAAGGGCCTTGCACCCAGAGCCCACAAAGGCAGTCTGGTGGAGCTGAGGCTTGAACCGCCGACCTTCCGATCAGTAACTCAGATCCACAAACTGCTGAGCTACCAGTGCCCCATAAAACAATACATTTTCAATGACTGCACACTGTGCACCCTTCTACACATTTATATTATGCACAGTGTGTGGTGTTCCGGTCTGCTGCACACAGGGATAATAAAAGTGTGGAAACTGGAGGTGTGTGTGTGTGTGTGTGTGTGTGTGTGTGCTTCGATATATTGTATACTGACCAACCTCTTGATTAGGTACACCTGTCTGTTGTTTATTGACACAAACATCTAATCTCTAATCACATGGGATAAACTCAAGGCGTTCTACATGTGCAAGAAGAGCTGCTGACGTTCAAACTGAGCATTATGATGGGGAAGAAAGGTGATTTAAGGTACTTTGAATGCGACGTGGTTGTTGGTGCCTGATGGGCTGGTTTCCAAAATTGATGATCTACTTTATCTTTACATGTTTACAGTTTACAGGAAAAAATCTCTGAAAAAGAGAAAATATCCAGTTCTCTGAGTGAAAATGCCCTGTTGGTGCCCGAGGTCAGAGGTGAAAGGCCAGACTGGTTCGAGCTGATAGAAAGGCAACAGTAACCTAAATAACATCTCGTTACAACTGAATTATAAGGAAGAGCGTCTCTGAATGCACATCACGTCGAACGTTAAAGCAGATGGGCTACAGCAGTCAGAGGACTAGACTGGATGCCACACCTGTCAGCTAGGAACACAGGAAACTGAGGCTGCAATCTGCAGAGGCTCACCAAAATTGGTCAATAGAAGATTGGAAAATCGTTGCCTGGACTGATGAGTTTTGGTTTCTACAGCGAAATTCAGGTGATAGGGTCAGAATTTGGCGTAAACAACTTGGATCCATCCTGCAGTGTATCAACAGTACAGGTTAGTGGTAGTGGTGTAGGGGAGATTCTCTTGGCACACTTTGGGCCATTTAGTACCAACAGTGCATCATTTACCAATACCATAGTCAGTATTCATGCAGCAAGTACAGAAAATACACGTACAGCACAAAGTAAAACTCTGAATCAATTATTAAAAAAAAAACAAAAAAACTTATTAATATTTCTTTGTTATATAAAAAATTTGAGCTCTTCGGGTAAAATTTCGTATTGTGAAACGCATTTTCCCATAGGAAATAATGTAAATGTAGATAATCCGCTCCTGCCATCCACAATATATTACCAATATTATTCATTTCCAACACTATAATCATATTTTTGAATATAAAAATAATCTAAACATTTAGAAGGACAAAGTAAATGAAGTAAAATATGAAATAAATAGACATTAAACCTCACTTAAACTCGCCTCGCTTAGTTTTGAATGGTTCCCACACAGCGCGCAAATGGCTGAAAATACTTAAGGCGGGGCGTTCGTATGCTGATGTACCATTGTATTAACGATATATATTGTCTACATTGTTTTGTAATTAAGATGTGACCCTCTTTTTTTTTTTTTTTTTTTTTTGTGAACCACTGTTTTCTGCATAATCATTCTATACATGATTATATAGAAAACAGTGATTCTAAAAATAAAATTTACTTTAGCTGGGTTTGCACACACAGGGTCATATGTAGTAATCAAAGTATTTTTAAATAAATTGTTATTGCAGATACATGAATACTTAAGACTACAAGGCTTAAAGAACCTCAACACTGACGAGGCAGTTACTACAGGGTGCAGCGCATGTGTTTTTCACCCCTTTTTTCTGTACACTTCCTACTGGATGTAACCAAGAAGGTGTCGCACACAGCTCTGATGCGTCTGCGGCTGAGTTTGTCTTTTTCATTTGTTGCAAATGTAGTGTGTTGCTGAAGTTAACATATAGCGGAAAAGAACATCAAGGACACAAGTCCTTTTTCTCTTTTCTTGCTCCATCCATGGTTTTATTGGACACTCTGAGAAAATGTGCCATATAGTGAAACACAGCAGGAGAAGCACTTGTGCAATTCACAAGGTGAGGTCTTTGTACTCTGTTACTAGTCGACGTTCTCTCCGATGTGCATTCATTATGCAATAAACTAGATAAATCTTTACTGCTTGTGGGGGGAAAAAAGATAAAATAATAAATAAATAATGAATAAATACCTCTTTTTATGACCCCTTTTGTGTGATGGTCCTGGAATCCGCGTTGCAGCTAGAAAGCTTTAAACTATTTTTCTTTTTTTTTAAAGGATGGATAGCGACATCAGACAACTCCCAGACAGCATGATTTGTGTATTTACACAAACAATGGCTGGTGGGTGACTGAAAATTACTGTTCTCCATTATAGGAATCTTTATCCTTTAACTGCAAACCCTTCTTTTCCCTGCATGAGAGCACATCCTTCATGCTGGTCCATGTTTGCGTTCCGCTGCAAAAGCACAAGCAAGAGGCACATTCAGCTTGGCGACCAGATACTGTGTGAAAGTGGACAAACCTGGACTAGTTCTAGTCCTTGTCGATGTTAACAATGGAGCCTTACAAAATGACATTCATTAGAATGACAGTTCAATAGAAGAGAATATATTGGGTATCACTGTTACACCACAGGCGTCATGGTGGCCTAGTGGTTAGCACTGTTGCCTTGCACCTCCAGAATCTGGGTTCGATTCCCACCTCAGGGTCTGTGTGCGTGGAGTTTGCATGGGTTTCCTCCCACAGTCGCCCAAAATGAATGAGCGTTTGGGTGTGTGTATGTGCCCTGAGATGGATTGGCACCATGCCGCGAGTCTCCTGGGAAAGGCTCCACGGCTTGTACACAGGATAAAGGTTTAAAAATGATGGATGAATGAATGAATGAAAAAGGGTCTTGTGTGTTGATCCATCTTAAAAACGATACGAACCCGCTGCTGAACCACCTGCAGTTTGCCAACAAGTCCGGAAGTGAAGCTGTAAACATGGCCCTCTACTTTATTCTTCACCTGGATATCTTAGGAAATTATGCTAGGGTCCTTTTCGTAGACTTCAGATCCCATCAGCCCAGCCCTGCGTCAGGACAAGTCCTCCCTGATGAGCATGCCAAACTCCATCTGCAGGTAAAATCACAGACTTCCCGGAGGACAGGATGCAACATGTGAAGCCGGGGACAGATAGATCTCACCCGCTCACCAGAAGGCTCTACTTATCCTCTACTCCTCTTCCTGTACAAAACCAGCCACACCTCTAGTCATTAGTTTGTTAAGCTCCTGAACATGAGAATGACATTGCCCTGATTGGTCTCATCTCTAGAGGTGACAAGTCTGTCTTCAGGTGCAAGACTGACCATCTGGTACTTCCTAAAAAATTTTGTTTGCACCACATTATCAAGAGAAATTAACTGTATGTAAAAACCCACTTGGCAATACATCCGATTGTGGCATATGACTGCTCAGGACCACATGAAAGCAAAAACCTCTTTTTTTTTTTTGATCTTTTATGCTATTGTTTCCCAATGCATGTAGGATGATCGAATATGCATGAAACAATTTGCTATCAACAATGTTAAAGTATGAATTCAGTGACCATAAAACCACAATGACGAAATCATACAAATACATGGCATCTCCGACATCAAACCAGGTTTGGCTCATGCTCCATGTGGGTTAAATTTAGACATTACGGTGTATAGCAAAAAGTTCAAGGTGAGCATGATTTGATTTTATTCCCTGGTGGTATGCTGAGTTTTCTGTGTTCTTCAGAAGACACTAACTCATTTATCTTGCAAGGCCTTTTTCCCCCTTAGCATATTCCGCTATGCTAAGCGACAGGATGATATAAAGTCGACTGTCTATGAAGCACCACGCGGATTTTGAGGAATGTCTCACTGGGCACCATTTTTCATAATCCGTTTTTTTTTTTTTTTTTTCAGTGTTTATGGTACAATGCTGAACTTCTTCAAAGGTTAAAACCACTCCACATTTCCATGTTTTCCTACATCTTCCCTACAGATACATCTTCCAACCTCCATTCTTTAATTAACGTAATTAATTAATGCAATGCAGGAGGCAGGTTGTTTGCCTAATAATGAGTGTCTTTAGGCGATTGTAAAGCGCGGTGCAGGTTTCGTGCAAGTTCGGAGCTGCATTACTGCAAATGAAATTGGAGCTCATAAGCGTTTTAGACGGAAGGAGTTTTCCATGCTTTCTTAGGTGTGACATGCTGACATGTGACATGATTTTTAGATTTTTGACACTATTATATAAGTTGCTTCTGGTTTAAGCATCTGATCTGTACTGTAGCACTGTTTTCCTCTAGGTTTTAACACATTTTGTCTCAGGCTGCCTTAAACGTGGATGGATGTTGTTTGTAAGTTGTAAGCAAATGTTATAAAAGTCTTTTGCTTATCACCAACTGCTCCAGATCTTTGACCGTAAATAGAAATTCCAGTACAAATACATATTATGACAAGAAACAGTTAAGTAAACTTTTCTTACTTTAAAAAATTAAGGTCAAAATCTGAAACATCTGAATAATTTTAAACCTTTTAGTGCAGTTGCACTAGTTATAAAAAAAAATTCTAAAAGCATTTTTAAACAATTTGGAGTTCAACATAAGAGTCAATGAAGGCACAATTAGAAGAAGACTGAACAAGTACAGTTTGCTTGGAAGGGTCGCAGAGAGATACCGCTTCTGCCTTCTATAGCAATGGACTTTAGATCTTATGGACAGATGAGACAAAAGTGGACTTGTTTAGCTTTAAATGTTCAATGCCATGTTTGGCGAAAACCAAACAGCATTTCAGCCGAAACACCTCATGCTGATTGTCAAGCATGGCATGGAAGGGTGATGATTTGGACCTGTTTATTGAACTTGTATACCCGAATATTCTAGATGCAAATGTGAGACCATCTGTCTAAAACTTTGTCTAAATTCAGTCATGCAACAGGACAATGATTCAAAGCACACCAGTAAATCTACATCAGAACGGCTGAAAAAGGTTTTGGAATGGCCTAGTCAAAGTCCAGACCTCAACCCATTCAAAATGCTGGGGTGGGACCTTAACAGAGCCGTGCATAAGGTGAATTCTCAAAAAACCTCAATGAACTAAAGCAATGTTGTATAGAAGAATGAACCCAAACGATGTGAGAAAAAAATATGTGAAGCTATTGCTGTAAAAAGTGTATGTACAAAATTAAAATCTAATAAAACAGGGGTTACTTATTATTGCCCTTGTGTATTTTTCTGTGTGGCCACAGTTTTTTTTAATAAATAATGGCACGGTGAAAAAGTTCCACATTTATTTTCGGTAGTTATTTGCCTAATACTAAGACCTGCTACAGTGTGTGTTTTATTCCATACAGGTATTAAAATATTGAAGCTTTTTTTTTTGTTTGTTTGCACCATGAAGATGATAGGACTTGAACAATATGAAGCAACGCATTTCGTGGTCGCAGTACCAGTAAGATTTCAAAACCACTTTCACCTCTGCATATATGCAAAAACACATAAGCGTGTATTTGCATATACACATTTTTTCCCCTTTTTAGATACACAAAACAAGTGAGCTCAGTCAGCCAAAACTACATCATTTGCTTACAAATTGTGTAAAACAAAACTGTACAGAACAGCAAACCAATTAACATTGAACTCCACTGGACATCCCTAGTGATGTGGCCTACTTGTTCCCCGAGACCTTGTTATGATCGATCCTAGCAAAAGTAAAAGCCCGGTAGAAAGTGCACAATCAAAAGAAAATATGATTAGATGCGTTCCACAACTGGGGCCTCATTATTATGTGTGAGGGCAGCTGCTAACTTCACAATGATTAATAGCATGACAGCTAGAGCAAAGTCAAGGAAATGTTAACACCACTTGGGCCAAGAAGGAACAGAAGTGAAGGTGAGCCCTTTAAGGTATCACCGAATGCACGGCTAAGATTGCATTGCTGCATTGCATTGCTAAGATTGAGATTCAGGCAGATAGAAAAGCTGAAGTACATATATTTTGCTGATAGGATTAATGTGGTTATTTGCCCTAAGGAGAAGCAGTCTTTGATAAACGAGTGCTAGAAGAGCATTAGTGGTGTGAGTGACTGACTACACAAACTCCATGAGTAGACAATGCAGCCTTTCAGATGTTGCAGACATTTTAAATACTATTGCGGCTCATTTCACTGACTGATAATCCCTAATATCTATTACTGCCTTATGCAGGTCAAGACCTATCTGCTTCTTCTATGTTGAAATCTTTTATTTCTGGCAACCCCTACAGTGATGGATGAAAAACTGATTTCCCAGCTAACATTCATACCACCGTTATACGACATGGTGATTTATAAAGAGCTTCAAATGAACTTGCATAGACCAGCTCATACGTATCTGGCCAGTAACCCCACCATCAGCATTACTTAAAATATAATCAATCAATCATGATGAATTTATATAATAATCATGTTTGTTGGATTGCTACATTAATAGTTGCAGATTTATATTACTGGGGTTTAGACAATGAAACTGAAATCCTGGTTTTAGACCACAATAATTCATTAGTATGGTGCAGGGCCTCCTTTTGCCACCAATACAGATTCAATCCGTCTTGGGAATACAGATCCAAGTGGCCAGAGGGATTTTAAGCCATTCTTCTTGCAGAATAGTGTCCAGGTCACTACGTGATGCTGGTGGAGGAAAATATTTCCTGACTCGCTCCTCCAAAACACCCCAAAGTGGCTCAATAATATTTAGATCTGGTGACTGTGCAGGTCATGGGAGATGTTCAACTTCACTTTCATGTTCATCAAACCACTCTGTCACCAGTCTTGCTATGTGTATTGGTGCGTTATCATCCTAATGCACGGCACCGCCTTCAGGATACAACGTTTGAACCATTGGGTGCACATGGTCCTCCAGAATGGTTCAGTAGTCCTTGGCAGTGACGCGCCCATCTACTGGGCCTCGGGAATGCCATGCTATCACAACCCAAACCATCACTGATCCACCCCTATGCTTCACTCTGGGCATGCAACAGTCTGGGTGGTACGCTTCTTTAGGGCTTCTTCCCCCCGTAACTCTCCTGAATGTAGGAAAGACAGTGAAGGTGGACTCATCAGAGAACAATACATGTTTCACATTGTCCACAGCCCAAGATTTTCACTGCTGGCACCATTGATACCGACGTTTGGCATTGGCACGAGTGACCAAAGGTTTGGCTATAGCAGGCTGGACATGTACACTGACCCTGTGGAGTTCCCGAAGAACAGTTCTGGTGGAAACAGGAGAGTTGAGGTGCACATTTAATTCTGCAGTAAGTTGGGCAGCTGTGGTTTTATGTTTTTTGGATACAATGCAGGTTAGCACCCAGACATCACTTTCAGACAGCTTCCTCTTGCGTCCCCAGTTACTCTTGTTGGATGTGGTTCGTCCTTCTTGGTGGTACGCTGACGTCACCCTGGATACCGTGGCTCTTGAGACATCACGGTGAGACGCACACCAACAATTTGTCCTCTTTTGAACTCTGATATGTCATCCATAATGTTGTGTGCATTGCAATATTTTAAGCAAAACTGTGCTATTCCTCTGCTCATTTAACCTTCACACTCTGCTCTTACTGGTGGAACGTGCAGTCAGTGAAGATCGGCCACCAGGCTGGTCAAATTTAGCCATGAAACCAACTACACTAAATTGGCCAGTGTTTCAGTTTCATTGTCCAACCCCAGGACACTAGCCATGTCTTTGTTCACGTGTAATTTAATTGCACACTCAAGCACATTTTAAAAAATGTACAAAGCCATGTGTTGAGTTTTAGAATGAACTAAAATGTTTACGTGTTCCCGTGAAGTAAGTAAAATGAAGGTGTGAGATTAAGGTTTATTAAGTAGATTTCAACTGCACACTCATAAGCGTGTATATAAAAATGTACAGCGCCATCTGTTGAATGATTTCTTTTCAAGGTTGATTTTTTTTTTTATGATATAAGAGCGTTTTCCATTCAAATTTCAAATTGCCATATCTTCCCTTCTGTCGTGGGCCATTCGCGTGGGAAACAAAGCCTATATGTTACCTCACGCTCGGCCTGTGAACCCCGTTAAAATTTATTCATCACATTTTATGCGATGTGTGCACAAACAGATAGACAAAAATTCCAAAAATATCTTCCAAAGTGTTCTATTACTCATCTTACGTCCCACCAAGTGATTTTTTCACAAATATCTTCAAATGTACAGACACACCAACTTCACAGTTTTATTATATGCATAGATCAGTGGCCTGTTATTACATCGGCAGGTATTAGACATGATTTAGCCCTGTTGCTTGTTTATCTATACACATTTATCTCACCCATACACGCTTCCATAAAACTTCTTTTCATTTTGAGAAGCTGCTTTGAGACAATGACCATTGCTCTATATAAATAAAATCGAATTGAATTGAAGAATTCAAGCCATTTTCACAGGTTCGAAAGTAATTGAACATGAAGAAATACAATTATTATTATTATAATATATTTTTTATATACTTGAAGTTGAGGTCAGGTAATTCACTCTGCCTTGAACAATGGCCTTAACAGACTTTTGCCTTAAGAAGTTGAAATGTGGCTTTTGCAGCACATTTAGTCCATATCATTTATTTCTTTTTTAAAACCTTTTTTTTTTACACAATCAATAGATATGCCCCAAACAGTTCTTTCTTTGCTTTCAGCATTCTTTTTAAGCTCCTTTTTAAGATTCCCACCCCCCTCTCTGGTACCAGGACACAATGTACTGTAGCAGGAAGCAACAACTTGCATTAATGACCTTAAAGACATTAGGAAAACATGGTATAGCAGACATTTACATTCTAACCAAGACTTATACTTGCTCACCTTTGCTTTACTGGGACCAGAACAGTTTAGCTGAAACTGCATAATTGCAACGATTGCTCTGTTCCTTAGCTGTTTGTTAATGCTGACTGTTGTATCCTGAAACTGCTGCTCCCACTCTCCCCTGCTGTGACCACGGCATCATTATCAGTCAATACGTTTGTGACTATGACTCTAGTTTCTCATCAGTTAAGATCCATCAGTGTTGCCGGGTCATTTATATCCCCTGAAGGTTTGCCGATGCTTTGCACTGGGCTGCTGATGTGTTGACTAACGTACGAGGACGAGACAAAAATGATCCACTCTCTGGCTGTAGAATTTATTTGAATGAACCTTTTTTCCGAAAATACAAATATATAAGTTTCTATTTCTTTTCGAACCACTTTGTCCATCTGTCAACAAAGCTTTCGTATTCCCTCATTACAAAATTGCTGGGGCTGCTTTCAGGTGAAAGTCAGATGGAGAAAGATCAGGACTATAGAGAGGATGCTTTAACGCTTCAAAACAGTTTTTTGCAGAATGTCGACAGTGTAAGAAGTATCATGCGAAATCATGCAATCATGCAACGTCCTTGGATAGAAGTTTAATCCGAAGTTTAGGCTTCAGCTTTAAATAAGTAACACCCTGTAATGAGCACTGTTGATTATTAAATGAAAATGTTTCAATACCGGCCCCAGATTTTCCAGCTGATTATTGACTTTTTAACTTTTTCTCGGTCGACAATTGAGGACATTTCCATTCCATACTCTGACATTTAATCTCATGCTCGTAGTGATGAATGCACATCTAGTCACTAGTACTGATTCTCTGTGAGAAACGTTCACTATTCCTAGAGTATCGGCCCAAATTTCGTTTGCAGACATCAAAAAGTCAGTGTGGCCAACTAAAGTATTGAATACAACCAGAGTGCAGATCTTTTTGACTCACCTTAAAAAATGTTTTAGTCTGAGCTGCGAGCCAAAAATGCACCTCTGCATTACATTGCAATCTGCAAGTTCATGCAATTATCCCATCAGCTGATCATGTGACAGCAGCAGAATGCATATAATCATGCAAACTAGGGTCAGGAGTTACCGAAAAAAAAAGTCCTGTCTATGCGATTTTAACTGTGTCATGGTTGTTGGTGACAGATGGGCTTTTTTAAGAAAATGCTGATCTGGGATTTTCTATTGAGTTTACAGTATAGAGAATAGTGAAATAAGCTAAATAAGCTAAATAAATAAATTAAAAAAATAAATCCGTGTGAGTGGAGTGTCTGCAGGCTGAAACACCTTTTTAAGAAAATATATCTGCGTCGAATGACCAGATCGGTCTACAGTCTACAGCAACTAAAATCAACCTTTATTAAATAAAACCAGCAAACTTCTACGGACAATATTTCCGTTTTAATACTTAGATTTTTAGCTTAATCTTTTTTTTTGACTATATACGTCCATTTATTTAATGTTCTACATGACTCTATGGACAATGCAATCTTCACATTCTGGTTAAACTGCTGATTCCTTACACCCTCATTCCACCGAGCCAAATTTGCTCCTGATGTCTCTGGATTCAAAGTCAGCTCTGAAGTTGTTGCAATCAGTACCGATCCGGTTAATTTTTTTAAACGCTGGCGGCCCACATTGAGCCGTTACTGATGTAAATTCATTCATAAGGACATGAAAACAACTCTACAGCGCATTTTGACACCAGGTAATGACGTGTTGTTGACATAACAACGTTTCCATAACGAGCCGTTAAGTAATTTCGCAATGTTTTACTGAGAGGTAAAGAACTGATAAAACAGTACCGTCGCTAATGACATGAAGCAAACCTCAAATGACACTACAGACTATTACAAACTATTACTGAGATGTTAACATCCTCATATCGTCCCTTTAACAGACAGGCACTGACCTATAGACACGGGAGGAATGGGACACGTGTCCCACCTGCACTCTCTCACACCCACAGCTTTGTTCTCGCCACTTTGTTCTCTCCAAGTACGGAGAAATAACATTTATTTAATCCTGTTGAAATGAACAACATTTACAGATGTGTGAAGACATCAATCACTAACAACAGCTGCACACAAATGCACAGCGAGGGTAATGACAATATTATCCAAAGAGGGAAATACAGGTCAGTATTTACAGTAACATTCAAATATTTGCACTGAGTTTAATCATGTAGCACTTTTTATATCCATAAGACACTCAAAGGCTAATAAACACAATTAAGAGAAAATCGTGCACACAAAAGAGAAACAGACAGACAGAAGGAGAGAGAGAGAGGCTTATAATTATATATGCAGCACAACAATCCCATTTTATGTTCAGGATCTTTCTCTTTTTCGCAGTGGTTAAAGCGCTCGTCCTATCATCAGGAGATCGCTAGTTCGAATCCCGGGTGATGCTGTAACCTCTCGCAGCCGGAGGTCTAGAGAGAGCTGATTGGCCGAGCTCTCTCAGAGGGGAGGGATGAGAGGTACATAGTGCTCCCACATTAATCACGGCTCTACAGCCAGTCAGGGGCGTCTGTGAGCTCACGCAAGTGGAAGGAGCGGATAGCGCTGTCCTCCGAGTGTGTTACGCCGCCCCCAACGGTGCACGAGCGAGCAGTTCGAAAAGATGCAGTCAGCTGGCGTCACGTGGTTCGGAGGAAACACGTGATAGTCTTCGGCCCTCCCGGCTGAGTGGTAGTAGTAGCCTTAATGTGGAGCCCCCTAGTGACGGGGAGGAATTGGACACGACTAAATTAGGGAGAAAATCAGGGGGGGGGGGATTCTTTCTCCATTTATTATTGATATTAGTATTAGAATTATATTATCGTTAGTAGTAGTACAAGTAGTAATGCTGTAATTGGTATTGCTTTCTGCTTTCCTTCTTCAGTAGTTTTCACTTTATGTTTGACTGCATAGTTAAATGCGTGTATATATTTTTTATGTTTATATATATTGTGACGTGACTTGAGCTTCGGCAATACAAGTGTATGCAGGAAACCCCAAACAATACACATATCAAGTGTGTTGGAATAGTGATGCACTCTTTTTTTTTTTTTTTTTTTTTTTTTTTTTTACAAATTTGCAAATCATCCTTTATTACGAAACTAACAGAAATGATTAAACCACAGACATTTTGGGTTAAAACAATAAGATTGTGCATCAGACTTTAACATGTAATATAAATTTTTATCTTGTTTAATTTAAAGGAGAATAAGTATTGTGGCCTTAAAATAAATTGCATGCATGTTTAGTGTGTTAAAGTTCTAAGCAGACATAAAGTGAGTGAATACTTTAAATCTAGGCATTTATTCAGAGCGACTTACATTTTTATCTCATTATACATCTGTGCCGTTGAGGGTTAAAGTCCTTGGCTCAAGGGTCCAACAGTGGCAACTTGGTGGTAGTGGGTTTTGAACCTGTGATCTTCTGAAGTGTAGTCCAATGACTTTGCTGCTTATGCCAGATATGCCGTCCCATTAAAAATGTATTTTATTTATTAATCTGATGCGAAATAAGTAAATAATCTATGTGCTTTGTTTCTAATTTGGCAGTGACATAAGCACAGCTTAAGAAAGAGAGAGAGGGGGGGGGGGTAATAAACTGAAAGAAAAGAGCTGGCAAAACATTTCCTATTGATGCTTAATGCTGCTGCAAGTATAAATGCTAGGCAGTGGCTGTGAAAAAGAAAATTAAATACAAAAAAAAATATCTGGCAAACTTTAACATTCATGAATCAAAATCAATCATTTTTTACACGTTTTTCGGCTTAAATATCCAAATTAGCTGGAATATCACAATGTTCCTTATCAAACAGTAACACGGACTGATCTCCCAAACTGGAAAGTGTAATCTGCTGACTATTTTTGCTGCTCACTCGCATTATTCATAACAAACTGTTCAAATGAGATCCACGTAATGCATTTTTAAGCTGCTAAATGCAACCGATAGGCAATGCTAATGCTAATTCAAATCAATATCAATCTCTTGTTGGCAATGACATGTAGTGACACCTTTAACACTCTGTTTGCTGCCTCAGACTATTTGCAATCAAGTGAGAAGCCCAAACCCATGCGTTTTTTTTTTTTTTTTTAAAGCTGAAAACCAAATCTAAAGAGGTTACTAATAAATTAGCAGTTTGCATCTATTGTCAGTGTGACTGCTACAAGAAAACCTTAATTTCATGCTGTAACAGAGATATATTTGGAATGAAACCTAGAGACTACATGAGGGTGGGAGGCTGATTCGGTCAGATGGCCTCATTTAACACAGATCTTTTATTAATAAAGCAATCCGGATCAGCGGTTCCTCTGAAAACATCTCGGGTTTAATAAATTTATTACAAAAGCCTAAATAAATGCTGTACCTTGATTACATAATGACCGCAATCTCTCCAAAGAAATGTTCAAAGCCATAATTAAGACCCCGACCTTGAGACTTGCAAGTGTGTTGCACTGCAACCAAGCTTATTCCAGACACTGCACTGTGTTTTGTATGTGCCATCACCACATAAGAGCACTTAAGTGAAGTATGAATACGTTCGTATGAACCATGAAGGAACGAGGTGAATTTAAAATGCAGTTCGCAGCATGACATAAGACGGCAGAGCAGTGTATACACATCATATCTGTACTTATTCAGAACACTTTGTAGCCTATATTGGGGTGTAATTGTAAGAAAAGCTCATGGTTCGATTTGTGCCTCGGTTGTCAAGCCATAGATTGGTATGTTCGGTTCAATAACGGAAGACATTTATTATGAATATTAATTGTAAACAGTTGGCAAACTGGCCATAATTTCCTAAAAACATAAGGAATGTACATAAAAGCCCATACCCTTTCTTCCCTTAAAAAATAAAAGTTTCAAAATGCAAGAATAGCAACACTTTTGTCTGTAGCATGTAGTGCAAACTTTTACATTTACTGAAATTGAAAATGCTATTTTTTGTTGTTACTATTTTTGCACAAATATGTGCAAAACCTCATTTGTGTTGACGTACAGTAAACGACGTGCATGTCTTTTAATGACAAGTGCCATTGCAACTGAGAAGTCAACTTTAGTGATGAATCTACATAAAGACATATTTGTTTGTTAACATAACTAGTGGACAGGAATGAAGTAAATGCAACTTGTGATTTTACTCAAGTACTTTTTTAAAAATCTCTGTACTTTGATCAAGTGTTTTCATTTTGGGGGATTTTTATCTGTTTTATCTCTTGATTCTTCTTACTTGAATGGGAACATATAAAAAAGATTGTCCAACTTGAATCAAACACACTTTATTTTGGCTGCATTTGTTTGACCTGTTGGTCGCATTTGCAATACTATGTGTATCTTCAATTACAACATCACTGTAACCACCTACACCTACAGTGCCTGGAAAAATGACAGAAGAAAGTACTCGCTGTATCTTGCCACTTCAACAACCATGACCTAATTAGAAAGTTTTCTTTTTTGTGTGCAACAGTTAAAAGAGTCATTCATTTTCAGATGTTTCCTCTTCCTGCCTTGTTCTCATATGATTTCTTCTGCAAGAAATCTGAGCAAACATACAGCGTAGGTAAGTGCAGTAAGCCAGTTATTCTTGTCGGTAGTGGTCATTTTCTTTAATCGGACATCTAATGGGAGATTGCATCAGCAAAATATTGAATTGTGTATGTGTTTAAAATAAACTCAACATCACCATGATTATATGATTATGTCCTTTGCATTGCGTGGCTAGTTTGTTAGCTAGTTCTTGAGCAGTAAAGCACTACTAAGCTATACCCCAATAAGAAGAAAGCATCTTCACTGATCTTTAATAGTGAAATTCAGTGTTTAAACTTCAGCAAAAGATTTTTAGTGCATAGTTTTACACTAGTCTTGCATGGAGTGGATCATGCTCAAACATTTAGCGGTTAAATGGGTACTCTACATTAACCAAATACTGTTAGGATGCTATTTCCACAATTCCTCTGGCTGTCATCATAACCTCTGCTGAACTATCAAACAGGATAAATTTTACATACCCAACACAGGGAGACTGAACACTTTGGTTAAAAAAAAAAAATGGTGGGGATTTTTCATTTTTTCCTGAAGAACACATGGTACACAATGTACACAGTTTTTCAGTTTAAATTCAATCCTAAAAGGAAAGATGGCCTGTTCTAATCCTCTTGTTTCGCAGCCACTCAGAGCTGCCTAATGGAAATTGTTCACCTCTATGCTGTCTGCTCATAATAACGTTAATTGACATCAGTGTCAGACTCATTTAATGACCTTATACTAACAGATCCGTGCGCTCAGAGTGACACTGGAGCATTCTCACCCAAAATGAGTAGCTTAAGCGAGTCTAATTACATAAATAATAACACGACATTAGACCCATATTACATCACAGTATTTTTAGTTTGAATACGTAAGTAAATGTAAAAGTAACTACTTTTAAAAATTAAATGGAGGCCTTCAACTTTTTACTTGAGTATTATTTTACCTGGGCCAGGGGTAGCTGGAGTGCTGAAGGAGGTCCTTGGTTCGAGCCCTGGCACCACTGAGCTGCCAACGTTGAGCCCTTGAACAAGGTCCTTCACACTCGACTGCTCATCGGGCAGCGAGCTGGCAATCCACCCATGTAAGCAACTGCCCTTGAAACAATGCATCTTGAACGGTGGGGGAGATTTTGTCGCCCGATGTGCCTGATGGCGTGTGAATGGACCTTAAGCTTACTCAAAAGTAAAGATACCCTAGGTAAAATATTCATTTAAGTACAAGATCTGTGTAAGTCAGCCACCACTGGTTAAATATAAACAATGACTACATGACAGTTTTTGAAAGGGAAAATACACATCAATGATGTGCAGCTTGTTACTACCAAAATCCAAACACTGGCGCACCCAGTTTTCCGTTTCCCATCGTCTGTCCACTTAGTCTAAGTCAAAAACAATGTTATTGCGACTGGTACAGTAAATCACCACTCAGGATGTAAGGCATATATTTTACATTTAAAATAAAATTTTCATCTGACCTTTTAAAACTGTGTCAAAACAGTGTTAATTCAATATTTTAACAGATGAGCTCAGTAGCCAGGGTGGTGCTGCCTGTTTAAATTCCAGTTTAATTTTTTGGTTTGCTTTTCTGAACTAAGCACACAATGTCTGGAAGTAGTGCAGCCCATAAGGGACACTTAGTAGTATGGGAAGGCCATGTTTTACCTTCCTTTCAGTTTAAACTTTCACGAGTGTCATGAATGTTTTCATTTAAGACAAAAAATGTCCAAAAAAAAAAGTACCACCATGTGAACTAAACATTGTTTACCAGCTAAATACCAGCAAACAGGTGGCAGGATCATAAGCACCCAAGGCTCACCCATGCCCACGGGGACAAAAAGTCTGTAAATTGTTCTGCAAACCAGTTGGTGGGCAGGTACTGAGACCTGCTGTGCTGACTTTGAACTCGATAAAACACAGTAGACTAAAAGGAAGCAGATGATGCAAAAGCTCAAATTAAAAAAAATATTTTTGCAGATAATTTTTTAAAGTGCTCACCATCATATGAAAATACACGTTAAAAGTGTACGGAAATATTTAATAATAATAATAATAATGATTATTATTATTATTATTATAAATCTCAGTTAGCCTCTGATGAACAACCCAGCAATGACAGCAGCAAGAAAAACTCATTGAAACCTTGAAAGGAGCCAGACTCAACAGGCAACCCATTCTCATTTGGTGATATTAAATAGTGTATGACTTTTAATCAATCTATGATGCATCTATGTGCCATATGCCATATACATATACACACTGTAATGGAAAAAGTGTTCAACTTAATATAAAGTCCACTTTCGTTGCTTGAGAATCGGGTTCAAAACTGTTCGTGGGAATTTCAGTCCTATAATATTGAACATTAAGCAACTTGGATTCTGCTCCACTCCACTCTTTCTCCAGACTCTGGGACCTTAATATCCATTGAAAGTGCAAAAACTGCTTTCAACTAAACAAACAGAGGACATTGGACCACTGAGAAACGGTCCAGTTCTTTTACCCCAAAACTGCAGCCCTTGTGGAATGATCACAGTCTGTGGTGGTCAGGACCTTCCCAAAAGTGGTCCAAGGAAGGAAAAATAGTTAAGTAGTGAGAGGGTCAGGGGTCATCATGGCTCACTGATGCATGTGAGGAGTGCGAGCTGGCCTGTGTAGTCCAATCCAATAAAAGAGCTACTGCAGCTCAAATTGTTGAAAATGTTCATGCTGGTTCCAATAAAAAGATGTCAGAACACACAGGGCATCGAAGCTTGTATGTTTGGGACTACCTAGCCACAGACCAGTCAGGGTCTGACCCTGGTCTACCTCCAAAAGTGCCTACAATGGCCATGTGAGCATCAGAACTAGACCATGAGGCAATGGAAGAAGATATTACAGCAAGAAACACTCAGTTAAGTAAATAGAAAAGACAGTTCATCAGACAATTACATCATTACGTTATTCCAAAAAAAAATCAAGAACTTTGAATATATACCCAAGAGAGTCATCAAAACAATCAAACACTGATAGAACTGGCCTTTCTGAGGATCGTCCCATTAAAGGAAGACCAAAAACTGCCAATTTACAGCACCTTAGCTTAGAGCCTATAGTATATAAATTCTTCTCAGAGTCGGCAGACAGATTTCAACATCCATTGTTCAGCAAAGATTGCATGAGTCAGGCCTTCATGATCGAATTGCGGCAAAGAAACTATTACTTGAAACACAAATGGTGAACATTGGATCAACTTAGTGAGGTTGAACAGACAGTTCCTGGATGTGTGGTTCTCATTGTGAAGCATGGAGGAGGAGGTATGAAGGTGTGCAAGTTCTTTGTTGGTTACTTAGTCAAATTGAGGGCTCAACTTAACAAACATGCCTACCACAGCATTCTGCAGTGATATTCCATCCCATCTGGTTTGCACTTAGGGGGACCATCATTTGTTTTCCAACAGAACAATGACCCCAAACACACCCCTCGGTCATGTGAGCGCTATTTGTCCAAGAAGGACAAGATGGAATGCTGCATCAGATAACCTAGTCCCTACAAACATCCAATTTAAATCCATCTGAAATGGTTTGGGATGAGTTGGACCAGAGAGTGAAGGAAAGGCAACCAACAAATTCTTAACATCTCTTTGAACTTTTTTAGGATTTTTGGAAAACTATTCAAGGTGACTATGTTATGAGGATGACTGCTTAGAGAACGTCAAGTGTGCAAACGTGTCATCAAAGCAAACGGTGGCTACTTTGAAGAATCGAAAGTATAAAACATAGTCTGTTTTTCCCCCTGAAAAACAGACTATGACATAATTCAATGTCTTTAGTATTTACGTACAATGTCCACTAAGCCATTGTGCTGCCTAGTACCACAGGGTCAATGAAACTCTGATGACTATTTTGTTGACTAATTGACACAGTTTTTTTAAATTTATATTGAAATGTGCAAGAGAAATGCAGCAAGGCACATTTCATGAAAATATCAGACTGATTTACTGATTGAGATGAAAGCATCTGCTGTGTCCCTGAAACACTTCAGAAAACCACTGCAATGCTGATTGGACAATCAAAAACCCTAAGGCAAGACCCAGGATGGTGACACCAAAAATGCTGTAATCTCAGTACAGTGGAACCTCAGATTGCAGAGTGGATTTGCTCGGATTGCAGAGTGTTCTTCAAACCGAGCAAAGATTTTTAATAAATTTTTAATCGGAAACCGAGCAAGTATTAGTTTACGAGCGCCGAGTATCATGTATCACGTATGCGACTCTTATTTTGACAGGAGGAGTGTAAAACTGTGTAAAACGAGGCGAGGGAAGGGGCTAATTCCACACACACTCACACACGGCGCCTGCGCGAGCCAACGAAAACACTTATCTGTCAGGATTTATTTGTATTTTTTTTAAAGGTAAAGTGCAGATTAATTTGTTTTATTTGCATTTTATAGATTGTATTAATTATTTTTATGTATTTATTTTTGGGGCTGTGGAACGAATAATTAGAGTTTTCATTATTTCTTATGGGAAATGATGATTTGGTTTACGAGTGTTTTGGAACACGAGCCCACTTCCGGAATGAATTATGCTCGTAATCCAAGTTTCCACTGTATATATAATGTTCTTAGTGTACATAAGCTTATACGATTAAACTAAAGATGATGTGTTAAAGTATTTTTCTTCCACATGAAATTATGGTAAACCGACTAGAACACAATAAGCACTTTAAATACATTAAAAACCTAACAGCCTATGTTTATTATCCTTCCGGGGCTCACAGACGCTGACAGAGAACATTCACATAATAACTGACCTACTACTTCTCGTATCTATATATAGTTTAAGTAATTGGCTCATTTCTCTAACATACCTGCAAAACCATGTCAACCAGTGAACAGTAAAAAAAATAAATAAATAAATAAAAACAGCAGCTTTTTTATTTTTTTAAGTATTCTATTATTACCCATCATGTAAATTGCAATGAGCAATACATGTTTGTCTAAATCTTGTTCATTAGAGCCATTACGTTTTCAGTTTCACTTTACTTCAAGTAGCCTTACAAAAATCACAGTCATGCACATGGAAGTGTCTTACTGATAAGAGAGGTCAGATAAAAAAGGGACAGATTATTTTGAGCTGCCATGAAGGTAAAAGTAACCCATGCTGTTGTAGCTTCTGCTGTTGTAGCCCATAATATATGCGTTCCATTCCATTGCTGTCATTTTGGGCACAGAATCACTAAATTAGTCTTGGTGTTTGACTGCCCAGATTCTGTGAGGTTATTTTAGTTACTATAGTCTCCCCGTCATCTCAAATCAGTCTTTTGTCTGTTCTTTTTTTCCTCTGATCTCTTTCATCAACAAGGTGTTTTAGCCTGAAGAGACTCTGCACACAAGATCTGATTGTTTTGTTACACCATTCTGTGTAACCTCTGGAGAGTGTTGTGTGTGAAAATCCTTGGGGATCAGCAGTTTCTGAAAAATACTCAAACCAGCCCATCTGGCACCAACCACCATGCCGCACTTAAAGTCACAGACATCAAACTTTTTCCCCATTCTGATGTTTGATGAGAACATTAACTGAGGCTTTTGGCATGCATCTGCATAACTGTATGCGCCGACTGGAGAACTGTATAGATTAACAGGCATACAGAGATTCCTATTAAAGTGGGCAATAAGTGTGTGTGGATAGCTGTTATTTTGAAATTAGCATTGTAACAAACATCGATTTCTTCCATTTTCCAGTTAATGTGAACAAATGGCAGGCGTTAAAAACCGCTGCTTTCGCAGTACAGATATAAGTAGCGGGTTTTAAAACTATACATATATTAGTCATATAGACGATATGACAATTAAATATTTTGCGACAACAAGGTATGACTGCAGGATACCTATGCAACGTCTTTCTTTTGATTATTGGATACATTTCTGAATCCTGTATTCTCCAAAACAGAATGCCTCTCCCAATGCCTGCTGAAATTCCTTTATCCTGCATTAAATCAGGAAGGAAATGCTGCCTGAATGTGTGAATTTAAGTAAACGAGGCCTTCAATAGGCTGAAAAATAGCAAAAGAGACTTAACAAGGTTTTTTTTTTTTTTTTTTTTTTTAAAACAGGTCATATTTTTTCGAACATGACCACAAGTTCACTGTACTCAAATAGCGGAGCGCCTTTGGGATGTGACGGAAATGGACATTTGCATCATGGATGTGCAGCCGAATAATCTGAAACAACCATGCAGCAACATCTGTAGGGAATGTTACCAGCGCATTTTTGAATCTATTCCACAAGGAATTAAGGCAGTTCTGAAGGCAAATGAAGGTGCAATCCAGTACTAGCCAGGTGTACGTAATGAAGCCACCGGTGTATGTTAGTCTGCCCGATTTCTTTTGAACCTGTGAAAATGGAGGAAGATTTTGAAATACAATATTTTTCGCTAAACTCAATAAATTAAAGCTGAAAGTCTACAGTCCTTTGTCATCTTAATTGCGTCATTTCTCATCCATTGTGGTGGTGTAAAGGGACAAAATTATGAAAACTGTGCTGCTGTCCAAATCTGTCCACACTCAGATGTATATACACCACCACATACAGTAAATTTAGAGAACTAATAAATCGTTCCTTTAAACTCAGCACAAGTAAAAATCTAAACCACTCTCAGCAGTGCGGTGCTGTATTTTGGCTCAGTTCTAAAGCTAAAAGAGACCTCAGGTAAACTTTGCTTGTGAATACAGCTGCAAAAGGTCTGAGACGCAACCGTTGCATTAGGAAATACTGCATAGTTGGACAAATTGCCACTGCATGTGGAACAATTAATCACTGTGTATGGCCACCTGGATTTTAGACCCCAGAGTTGATCATAACATTATTACAGTATCTGTGCCACCCAGGGGAGCAGAAAACTGTTGACACACCTTTGTCGGTTAGATACTCAGTATCCCAAATGGGATTTTATTATTCATTACTGTCCTAAAGGGGTGACACTGCTTTGTCTCATAAACTGTCTGGGATATTTATATCAGTAATTATAATTGATTTCTCTGTACTTTCTGGGACACATTCAAAATTTTAATCAGGCCATAGACGGTCTTTCAATGCTGCAAAACATGCTCTTCAGAAATGATGCAATCTCAATGTATGGGATCAAAAGGAATACTTTAGCGTTAATGGCTGCTCATATGCATACTGTACCACATCAAGGTGCACACACTGATAGGCAAAGGGAGATGTTTTTTTTTACGGTAAAGGAAATAAAGCATTTATAATTTACATAATTAAAAAGGGGGCATGCTATGTGACACACATCAACGAACCTAAGTGACTCAGGTTGTCTCCAATCAGTACTGATTACCACATGCACACTTTAATGGTACTTAAACTGCAGCTACAATACACCTGCAGTCATGTGCAAAAGTTAGTGCCCCCTCTTTTAATTTTAAGTGTAAAAACATTATAAAAACCATATAATCGTAGCTGGTCTTCTTATTTAGCCAATACAACCTCAGACAAAGACAAGAATTTTTTTTTCACTGAGCTATTATTTTTTCATTTAACAAAAAGCCAAAAAAAAAAAAAAAAAAACCAGGAAATACCAAGTACCCAAAGAATTTTAGAGGTTACGTTGCAGCCAGGTGCTGCTAATCATTAGCACATGATTAAATTATCATCAGCAGGTGTGCAGACCTCTATAAAAGCAGAGATTTGGGAAGTTTAAATAGTTGTTGAAGTGTAAAAGTAATATGTTTTATTATGTTTGTACACGAAAAACAGACTTAAACACTAACGTTTGCACATTACTGTAAGTCAGGGCTAAATAACACTGTAGTAAATACATTTCATTTAATCAAAACAATTATATCACTTTGCTCTCTCTCAGTTTGTTTCCTTGCTTATTCGGCAGTACTTACTATAGTTCAACCCAAAGGCATCACTAGGCCATGTTTAGGGGGCTTAATCCCCTCTAACATTTGTACTCAGCCCCCCTAAAAATTCTCCATACACTTTACACAAATTAGTGATCGCCCGCGTCCCCTTTAAATCTCTTTCAGTGCGGTCTTCAATTCGCCATCACAGAGCGAGGATTAACCCAAGGCGTGTGTTTTTCGATAAACTGTTATATCTGCATCAGTGCAGTCCTTTCTCATAAATACAGTTTACAAAATGTCATGAGGGATTAATCAGTTACAGTGCTAAGTTTTCGCTGTGTTCACCCTCATCACACCAGCTGTTTCCTCTAATGAAAATGAAGCCCTTAATACATCCTCTATGAACCTGTAGTCTACTTTATAGAACAATCATGCTGTTGCTGTTTTAATTGGAAAACCTAACTGTCTATATAAACATTGCACAGTGCATATGGCATTAACTACCACAGAGTTATGCACATAAATGATTAAAAACAGAGACAGACAGCATTCAATGCACTCATTTTAACTGCATAGCAGTGTGATTTACAGAGATAGAAAAATCCTGTTTTTTTTTTTTGTATTGTATTAAATAATGTCCCAGAGCGTAAAATACATTTACTAGCTTCAGAGTATGTTTTTTTGTCACTTCGATTTAGAAAAAGTTATTTTTTAATGAATAGAAACAAAAAAAGAATGATATTAAAAAGATGCTCTGTTTAATTACATTAAAACAATGT
Organism: Clarias batrachus; assembly: GCA_003987875.1. NCBI lineage: Eukaryota > Metazoa > Chordata > Actinopteri > Siluriformes > Clariidae > Clarias > Clarias batrachus. Next base: position 63,857 of record QMIH01001534.1, on the reverse strand, counting down.
TTGTTTATATTAATTAATTTGAATAAATAGCCTAGTAAATATGAAATTTTAGGGGGTTGAATGTAGAATCTACTGTCTTATTTATGAAGCTAAAACACTACATTAAACAAAATAACATGATGATCAAAGTTTTAATATGTATATGTAACTGTAGATGGAAGGTTTTTCGAGTCACATGGGAGCACTGTACTGCAGGTCTCCAAATGAGCAGCAGGTAAGAATAGACCATGTTCAGCCTCTCATGCACATTAACACTGCGTTCCCAACACTGATTGAGGTCATCGCATCAGAAAGTATTTTTCACATTTTTCTGTCTGCCAGTTTCTAACAAAAAGCAGCAGTATTGTCAAATAATTAACAGATAAATGTTTGACATTATTGGCTCCTACACAGTTTATTCCATTGTCCAGCCTCACAGCTGAGTTGTTTAAATTACTAATCAATGTAAGTTTAAAATTATATGCTGTTTTCTCTTTACAATTTTTTTCTGTACTTGAACATAGGTTTATACAGTAAGCAGTGTGTGTGTGTGTGTGTGTGCGTGTGTGTGTGTGTGTGTGTGTGTGTGTGTGTGTGTGTGTGTGTGTGTGTGTGTGTGTGTATGTGTGTGTGAGAGAGATCAGGGAGACTTATTTGCATACTGATTCTGAACAAGCCAAATATCTGTTAAACATCTATGGGGGTCAGTGATAGGAGCACATATTTTCATTGTATTTACTCAGGGTATTGCCTGAGGAATCATAACCTTCTTTTTTCTGTGAATACACCGGAGACCATTCCAACACTCCATGTGTGCATGTTTTCTCTTCTGATCTGCAAGGAGTTTTTTGCATTTTACACAGCAGACAAAAGACGGCATTAATCGTGGATTTTTTTGTTTTGTTTTTTCCTCCGCACTATTTAGAATGTTCTAACATGCAGGAATTACTGCTTACTTTCATAAAGTGAAAAACAATGAGAGAGTACAAAAAACAAAACAAAAAAAAAAAAAACTCATAAGGTTGCACTGTTAACTTGAACAAAAATGTTGTGAACTGCAACTGTACTGTTCATCTTCAGATGAAACAGACAAGCAAAAAATCATTGTTATTCAAAATACCAACATCGATTTAGTGTAGCATAAGTAACAGTGGTGCTTTTTTAATCACACTTCCCAACCATATTGCAACCAATTTAAGCTTATATATATATATATATAGTTTTTTGAACCCTTGTTTATCACTTTTTGACAAAGGTTAAAAAATTATCCTGGTGACAGCCTACAAAGTACTGCCACATCTTATTAATATCTACAGAAAAAGTGTTAAGTAAAGGTGTAGTAAAGTAAAGGTCTTTGCTTTATTTCTAAGGATATTTTTTTTTTCCATTTCCATGTTAAAAAGCCATCTATGATACATGATTTGATTCGGCAGGGTTAGCTCGGTGCTTAAGGCATTAGCGCTAAAGTGGATAAGGGCGTCTGCCAAAACATTCGCTTCATAACATATACTGTACATTTTAAGTGCATTAAAGTGGCTAGAATCATCAAGTAAAGGGACACCCTCAGAATTCTTCATCATAACCTCAAAATGATCAGCCAGACTGTTGAAAGTTGGATAAAATCGTATTATACATACATCCTTCAGTCAGCTTAGATGCAATGTTTGGGCGCATTGTCCTCTTTTAACACAGTCTAACCTTTAACCTTTGGATTCTCAACCTTACTGAAAACTTGTGGACCACGCTCGGGTTCTTGCCAGGAAACTTAATTGAACGCTACAAGTTCTGCCAAGAAGAGTGTGGCCAAACTGAAGTCTGCCAGGAGCTACATGGCTTCCAAAAGTATCTGCTTAAGGTTAAATTCTACAAACAAATAATAGCTGAGGTGGATGTAGATTTCTGACACCCTGTTCACACCATATACATGTATACACACACATTATATACATATATTAACCTTCTAACTGTTTCTACAAACCCTTTACCCCTCAACGAAATGTACTACCACAACGAGGTTGATAAAATCAGATGAAAAAACACAATATTTAAACAACCTACCTTTTACATTTAACTTGATAATCTAAACAGCAGTGTAACACTCGCATCAAGAACTTCTGAAAAACCTTTAAATTCACGTACGCCTTCCCTTTTTGTTCTTTTGTAATCGAGGCCTTTCATTCCCTTGAACTCAGTTCTCATTAGAAATAGAGAACAGATAAACAGATAACAGAAAAGTAAAAGTATATAGAAAAAAAATCAAAGTTTTTAAATATTATCTTAATTGAGCACATTAATGAAAAAATGCATTTCATTGTAATCAAAACACAATGACCAACCATTCATTTGATGCCTAATTTTTTTTTTTAAATAATGAGTTAAACAAAGCCTAGCACTAAGTAAAACATTACATCATCATTAGAGAACTACAAAGTGAACAGATGATGATTATAATTACTTGAGCTGATCCAAAATAAATATGTAGTATTTATAATTATACAAGTAATTCACTTTAATTTAACTAGATATGTTTTTTTTCCCTACTTGCCTGTGTATCCACTGAAGCAGTCGCACCGAAAGGAGTTTGCGGATACCTGACGACACACTCCACTTCTGCACTGCCTCATACAGTTGGTTTGACCAAGAATTTCAGAACAGTTAATACCTATACAGCAGAAGTACATGCATCATTTAACATTTTATTATTATTATTATACAGATATTTTGTGTTTCAGTGTTTCTAGAAGAAAACTTCAGTTTCTATGATGCATAATGGTAACCCCCAAAATCATATAATTTAAACAGTGTATTATACAATGCCTCCTCTGTGATTCAGGCTACTGTATATCTAATACATGCATAATAGATTCTAAGCTCTATTTCACACCTTACACTTGCAACTGCCGAACAATGTCAAACCGGTACAATGTAAACACTGACCAGCCATAACATAATGGAAAACGTTATGCCACGTATTGCATAACTTGGGAACCTGGGAAGCTGTAGACCCTTGGGCATGGTTCTCCTCGGTTTGACACCAGAATTTTGGCAGTAGATCCTTTCTGCGCTGTGGGTGCAGGGTTGGTTTACCTGGACCGGACTTGATTGTTCGGCGAATCCAATAAGCGCTCGATCAGACTGAGATCGAGGGGGGGGGTGGAAACTGGGTAGGCAGCATTGAGCTCTTTGCATATGGTGCAGTGGGTTTTCTCGTGCCTTTTTGCCTTTTTATCAGCATTGACTTTTGTCAGCGATTTGTGCTGTATCTGGCTTTTCTGCCCTTTGGTTCCCATTGAGCATGGGTGAGCCTTGGGTGCCCATGATCCTGTCATCAGCTTATTAGTATATAATTGATGATGTTTTTGTGTTAATGTTATGGCTGATCGGTGGATTTTACAAAACGGTCCCTAATGAATGCTTAATTTCTTCCAAACAATTTTTATACTGTAGCATTTAGTGCATTATGTAATTCAGAGTGGACGTCAATATAAAACAATGGTCAAGCACTTTGCAAATGTAATATTCTTTATTCATCCTAATGTTTAAGCAGTGTTTGGGGAAACAACTCTCTGACAGTGGCAAGCAGAGAGAAAACATTTAAACCTGAACGCTAGTCGAAGAAAACAAAGTACTGTACAGAGTAATTAAGCATGCTTTCATGTACTGTATGCAGTTTTGAGAGAGAATTTCTTTTCCCCTCAAATAGATCACACATGGGAGAGCAATGTAATCAAGAAATAATTGCACTGAGATAAACTGAACGGGTAATTATCACAGACAAATAATTAATAATAATTGGTACAGAAACAAGAAAACATTTAAGATGAGTGAAATCAGGGTGCCAGACACTCTCCAATGTAGCAATGTGGAGCGGAGGCAAAATACAGTAGTATGTAAAGGCATGGAAAAGACGACAATGTGGTACAGTAATGATGATTTACTTATGAAGATCATTCGCCAGTGTGAACACGAAACTGAATGAAAACTTTGTTAAAACGCATCTAATGCAAATGGTACACTCACCGGTAAATACTGATGGGCACAAGCACAGGTAAGACGCTTGACTTGGTTGAGAAGAGCAGTTGCTTATGCAGGTCGCACCATTTAAGCATGGATTCTCGGAACACATGTCTAAAGCGTCACAATATGGTTCAGAGTACGGCTTACGGCACTGACAGTTATATGAAAACTGTGCGATTTTCGCCCTACAAGCACCTTTTCCTGAGCAGAGAAGAAAATGCGGAGAGCTCTGACAGTGGTGCACTTTGACCAGCACGCTAAAGCGGAGGCCGAGCTGGCATAAATGACTACTGCCTTTATGAGTGGCGGCGAAATAATGAACGCCAGAGGAAAGCCACTTTGAGGCCACCTTTATGCTTCCTTTCATAGAGCTGGCAACAAGGTGTTGGTTCTGTACGTTCTCTGTAAAGCAACCGTCGAATTGGTCTTTCGTCATATTGATTAGATTAATTCCATATTGTTCGAGTATTGGGTCGGTGAAGGCAAAAAGTGCATCTCCCAACTGGACCTCCACGGGACATAATTGAGGAAATGCATACGATTGATCTGTCCAGTGCTCCTGCAAAGTCTCCAAAACGCCATTCCAGCACTGATTCGCATTCCTGCATGTGTTCTCCATGAGTGACAACTTTATGGTGATGTTCCTTGGTTGAGGAAACCAATCATGATATCGGGGTCTGCGGCAGACTGACTGGCTTGAGACAGTAAAATGGCTAAAGAGGAGGATGAGCAGTTTAAGCACATTTGTCTTTTCCACTTCTGTCATGTTCGTATTCCAGACACGCATTAGATTTTTGTGCATTCTCAAACACAAGTCAGGTGAAGGTACTGCTCTGCCTGCTATGGTGGCAACAGTCAATCAGACATCAGGTGCACATCTAAGGGGTAGAACACATATAACATTATTAATGTATATTAAAATATTAAAAAAAAAAGACTGACAAGTGATATTTAAAATGTAAGCTAATTTTCAAAATTCAAACCACTATGAAGAAGGTTTAAAACCAGGTATTCAAAATACCAACATCGATTTAGTGTAGCATAAGTAACAGTGGTGCTTTTTTAATCACACTTCCCAACCATATTGCAACCAATTTAAGCTTATATATATA